>CAUYSK010027954.1:0-46963 GCA_963575035.1 Avahi laniger
GCTAATTTTTTCTATATATTTTTAGTTGTCCAGATAATTTCTTTTCTATTTTTTAGTAGAGACGGGGTCTCACTCTTGCTCAGACTGGTCTCGAACTCCTGAGCTGAAACAATCCGCTCGCCTCGGCCTCCCAGAGTGCTAGGATTACAGGCGTGAGCCACCACGCCCGGCCTAGGTGATTTTTTTAAAAGACAAAAAATGTTAATTGAGAAGAATGTAAATGATTATGTAAGCAGCACACAAAATGGGGTAATCAACAGTGCCTAAAGATACATGGAAAAAGAGGGACTCTCCAGGGTCTCACTATGGAAGAATGAGTAAGAATTCAGTAAGAAGTGGACACATGAGTCTGTACTAGAGACCAGAATGGAGAATATTACAGATAGAGATATGTGGAAACAGAAGTGGTATACTAAACAGACAAGGTACTTGTGCTTTTATTCCAGTCATTTGTTATTGGCACTGAGTCACCGCACCATTGGTAGATGCTAACAGGTAGCATGGTTGGGATTCAATCACGTGTGTATCTGATAGCAAAGCCTTCTGGTTCAGTTATATCTCAGGGTGTGAGATGTTTGGTATGCCTTGGATCTAAGGTCTAAGGATTTATAGGCGATGAAAGGAAAGGTGGTCAGCGGCTAGACTGCTACAACATTCTATGGAGGTTGACCATTGCTCTTTATTTTCTTTATAAAGAACTTGATTTCCAGTGGTTTCATTAACCTAGGTATTAAAGTATGATAGGAAAGAAGATGACTTCCCAAATGTATTATGTATTTTCTGTTTTTACATTTAATATTTATGATAACAGTAATATACTTAATGTATAATATTTTCTATTAAATATATTCTAATTTAGGGAGCTAAGTACTACATTGATTCTCAAAAAATGTGATCACCTGACTAGTAGCATCAGTATCACCTTGAACCCTGTTAGAAATAATGATTTTTGGGTTTCACCTCAGATCTCTGCTGAAATTCTAGGAATGGAGCTCAGCAACTTTTGTTTTTAACAAGGTTACTCGGTGCTTATGATACACACATAAGCCTAGTAAAATAGGGCTTGAAACAGGTTACGGATTTAGCACACTGAACTGAAAGCTATACTTTTTCTAGGCTTCACTTTTCTTATCTATAAAATGAGGTTTAAATTAGATGATCCTCTAGATTTTTAAACCCAGTATCTTTAATTGGACAGGGTCAGTTAGTGCTTGGCATACTGATCATCTTCCTGATCAACCATAAGAACTTTTAAACAGATTTTTCAAGTTATTTTTAATACTTCCTAAAAGAATAAGCCCCAAACTGGAAGATATCCACAGTTCTTCCTCTTGTATCCAGTCACCTAATTTTGCCAGTTGTCTCCTAGTTAAATCTTGAATGTGTATTTCATTCTTTACTCACCCTCTCACCCCTACTTCATTTGTTTCACTGAAGTATCTAAGTTGAGTTTCCCCCTCCTGCTATCCCAATATTAGCCAGGAATAACACAGTAAGTTTCTCATATAAAAGCAGTATCTAAGCAAGTGATATACTTTGTAATAAATAAGTCCATGCCAGGAAGTTTGTATATATAAACTAGTTTCACTATCCTAGCTACCTAAACTAACACACAGTTTTTTTCATGTTAAAAACAGGCACTGCTTTCTTTCTAGCGCTGAGATTAAAAACAGAGGTGTCATTGTTTTTAGCACATGATCCAGCTGACCATTGCTATACATCTTCAAATTTACCAAGTTAGGAAAAGAACTTAGTATCCTTGCTTAATGTCTTAGGCACAATAAAATAAATTTCATAACAATCAGATGCAGTATTATAGCTACTAAGTTTGAAAAGTCAGTTAAACAGCATTCAAAAAGCATAAAGCATGTCTATGGTCTGTATATTTGTGACTGTACATGATACTGCTCCAACAGAAAAGGACAACTTATTTTCAAGTAATTGCCATAGGATTAAAAAAAAAAAAAAAAACAACTTTTCCTCTACCAGAAAGGCATAATGCAAGTTTTCAACTTAATTTTTTTTCTTTCTTTTCTGTTGATAAACAGTATAGTGTTTAATCATGGAAGCGAAAGTGCTTTCTGTCTTAATGTTCTGAGATTTTTTGAATTTCAAGTGCTATTTGTTTATTAATTTCATGGGGTTTTTTTTCTTTTTCTTTTCTTTTTTTTTCAGTAGACATTGCAGGCCTATGTTTACTAAATTTCTATTCCATAGTTGTATCTGTTGGGATCTGATTAGAAAATCAAGCTAGTTATTCCAACAGAAGGAATTTAGTAAAGAATTATTAACTAGGTATAAAGTTGTTGACTAGATAAAAGGTAAGAAAATAATTCTAAAATATCTCAGAGGAAGCAATTGTAAAAACAGCTACCACTCCTATGGTTGTGGGAACCAAGAGAAGGGGTTGGAATGATTAAAATGCAAACATTAGAAGAGGGGCTCTGTGGAGCTAACCTCTGAAGAAGGCATTTGCTTGCCTGGTTCTCTCAATGGAGAGACCCAGATCTGTGTGTGTGTGGGGGGGGGGAAGCGTTGTCTTTGGGGAGGGGGCTGCACTGTGAGGCTAGGGTTGAAAAAACTGCAAGCTGGATTCTGTTACCATGACAGGAAAGAATTGCTGACGTTGGGGTAAAGAAGCGAGTCTGGGATGGTGTTTACAGCAACAGCAAACAGATGCAGACACGAAGAAATAGGTTTCTTCTTCTTCTCACCCCTCCTGATGGCAAAGCCTAAATGTGATCTGCAGATGGAGAACTGTAGCATACCAAGGAAGAAGGATGAACTTGGAGGTGATCAACAAGAATCTATATACATCTTCAAAAGTTAGGGGAAAAACTTGGTAACTTCTCTTAAGGTCTTAGGTATAATAAACTATGTACAGATCTTTTACAGTTGGATGGACGTTATAGTTAAAGAGCAGGCATTGTGTTTTAGAAGTCAGTTAAAGACCAGGCATTGTGATGTGAGCCAGTATGTAGTCCCAGCTACTTGCGAGGCTCAGTCAGGATGATCATTATGGTCATGCCTGTAAGTAGTCACTACAGTCCAGCCTGGACAATATAGCAAGACCCCATCTCTTAAATTCTTTTTAAAAGTCAGTTAAAAACAACTTAAAACAACCAAGCATTTCATTTTCTGTATATTTGAATATATGAAGGTAGCAAAGTATAAGTTATCTTCATATTAAAGAATTTAGACGTTCTTGTCAAAATGCTGTAAGTTCTCTCATTTCCATTTATATTTTCTTTGCATTGTTAAATAAAGTGTATGAAGTTTAATCATGTTATTGAGAAGAATCTCTGTCAGCATCCTGTTTAAGGCATTAAAAGTTTTGACTTATAGTATTAAATTTCTATCCCATACTTGCAAATGTTAATCTTATGCTTTTTAAGCTGTTTTAAAATCAGAGATAATTGCAACAAAAGAAAACACTAATTATACTGATTTTGTTATAGCAGTCAAGTTCTCTAGAATCCTTAAATCTAAATTGAAGTCTAAATGTGCCACTTACTGCTTAAAATCCCACAGTAGTTTCCTGATAAATTAAGTACGCGTTCCTTAGCCTGACATTTAAAGACCACCTCATGTTATCACAACCTACTTTTTTAGTCTTATCTCTTAATTACTTTTGTTTGTTTCTCTTGAAAGAAAGTCAGCTGCTCTCCCTTAGCATGTACAGAACATAGCTGCCTCTATGCTCTTGCTCAGGTTGGTCCTTGATTCCAGCATGCCTTTTCGGTGGTTCTCTCTCTCCATATACTCCATATGTACCTTTCAAAATACCACCCCCTAAGCAATTTGCAATTATGAACCTCAGTGAAGTCTGTCCTGATCTCAATGACTAAATATGTTATTTCCCCACAATACTTTTTATTTTTCTCAAAGGTTTTAAAATACTCTTGTAATTTTTACCCAGAGATACACTTCACCACCTTAAATACCTGGCTAAAATTCTACTTGCTCTTTAAATATCCACTTATTCATTATTCCCTTTTAGAAAGTCTGCCCAGACTGCATCCCAACCTCTATACTTGGTGTTCCCTTGGTATCTTAGGCACACTGTGTCCTGATGTTTTCTTTTTCATACTCTAATTCTTTGATTGTGGTTGTCCTCCAATAGGCTGAATATCTTACTGTCTCTGGTGCTTAGCATGATACTGGCACTGAGCAAATGTGTGATATTAATACATGATTGTTTTGAATGGGTAATAGGATGTTAAATGGTTTGGTCAGAAGTCTAAAGTTAATAAGTAACAGCCATGTCTCCTAATAACACATTTCTATACCATAGATATTTCTCCTTCCCCCTCACCATTAGATTGTAAGTGTCTAGGGAGGATGTGTCTTAATCATATTTATGTTCCCTAAAATACCTAGCACAGAAGTTTCTTTATTCAAATACATAATTGAAGGCCGGTGCGGTGGCTCACGCCTGTAATTCTAGCTCTCTGGGAGGCTGAGGCAGGCAGATAATTTGAGCTCAGGAGTTCGAGACCATCCTGAGCAAGAGCAAGACCCCGTCACTACTAAAAATAGAAGGAAATTAGCTGGACAACTAAAAATATATAGAGGAGGCCGAGGCGGGTGGATCATTTGAGCTCAGGAGTTCGAGACCAGCCTGAGCAAGAGCAAGACCCTGTCTCTAAGAAAAATAGAAAGAAATTAGCTGGATAACTAAAAATATATAGAAAAAATTAGCTGGGCATGGTGGCGCATGCCTGTAGTCTCAGGTACTTGGAAGGCTGAGGCTTGAGGATCGCTTGAGCTAGGCTGACGCCACGGCACTCTAGCCCAGCCAACAAAGTGAGACCCTGTCTCAAAAAATAAACAAACAACAAAAAGCAAATATATAATTGAAGTCATTTCCAGATACCAGCTCAGGGAAAGTCTAAAAGAGAAAAAAAGTTGACCGTATCCAGTGTGTATTTAAGTTTGACTCCAGCCACATGAGGTTGGAGATACAGTAATCATCTTCTGAGATTTAAAAATAATCCAGTCTAGATGAATAAGGAATCAGATGTCAAAACCGAGGCTGCCACTACTGGCTTAATTTTCTTTACTTGGCACTGTTTTGTTGTTGCAAGTATCTAGCAGGCCAGGGGCTCCCAGCCTGCTAGATGCTATTTATCAACACTCAGCCTGCTCTACAATCTCCCATTGTGGTACGACAAAAAAACAAAAACAAAGGACCCACTGGTAAGCCCACTATCCCCTTTTAGGTCCACCGCTTTTCCACTCTGTTCTCCTCTCATAATCAGTTCTCAGAAAAATGCATATTTATAACATGTCTACATTTCCCTCGTCTCATTAAAAAATGTATGGAATTGGATTTTTTTTGTTCGTTTCAATCACTCAGGAGAGATTGTAGATTGCCTGGTTTATGCCAGGCATATGCTACTGGAAAATAAAAAAAACCCGTGGAACCTGTTCGCTAAGAAGGGGAAACAGTCAATATTTTCAAGTTCACAAGATAATATAAAGTATGATTGTGATAACTACTGTGAAGGAAATGTTCTATGTGTTGCACTGAAGACTGTATAAAGAAAGAGTCAGGGAAGGACTCCATCAAGCTGAGATCTGAAGATGTGATGGGAGTTAACAGGCAAACGGAGTTTGCCTGTTACTCTAGAACTGCTGTTGCTTAGTTCAGTAATCTTCGTGTTGTTAGATCCATGGATGCTATAAGTCATTCTGCTCCTCCTGTAAACAGTGTGTGACAAGGTTAATTTCTCCTCCCTTGAATCTTGCTGCATCTTTGATTCTCCTTTATCTCTGGCTTGGTCTCTGTAATCTTCCCTTTACCCAACTTCAGAATGTTGGAATTCCTCAGGGATCAGTTATGAGCCTTTTTCTCATGACTTCCTTAGGTGGCCTCATTTGCCCTTATGACGTTAAATGTCTTTTATGTGTCAGTGGTGCCCGAATTTCTATCTCTGGCTGCTACAATTGCAAAGTTAAACTTTAACACATGCAAAATTAAATCCTTGGTCTTCTATCCTTTGAAATCTACTACTCTACCATTGTTTAGTATTTGAGGAAACTCTTTTCTTAAATGACAGTATATTGTTGCTTCAAAAACTAAAACCTACTTTTAAGTTTCCTCTGGCTTCAGAGTGTTAAATTCCAGGTGATTAAAATTTTATTTTAGACTGTCTTTTAATTCTGTTTACTGCATTGCTTAGAGAATATGGCTTATATTTTTGCTTCAGAATTTCATTACAGATTTTTAGTGGCTTAATTATACTTGATCAGTGTTTTAAGTATGCAATGGATGGGTTAAAATTTTGCCTGTTTTTTTTTTTTAATTATCCTAATAATGGTGTTATTAACTTCTCTAATTTTTGGCAGCCTTGTCTCTATAGTGAATCAGGATTGTGTACATACAAATGATGCGTTGCTGTTTTTACTGAATTGCACCTTTCTTTTATGTTAAAATATACCTGTGTAGTGTTTTGAAATAATACTTTTATATTAATATTGTCTCTTCTGTCAATTTTGTTTTAGCATTCACTTCATCTATTCCTGCCCATTATTTGATTTTTGAGCTTTCCTTTTTCCTTTGGTTTTGGTTATGACTCTTACAAGTAATGCAAAGTTGTCTCTCTCCTTTAAAAATTTATTTATTTATTTATTTTTGAGTTGGGATCTCTCTCTCAAAAAGAGTTGGAGTGCAGTGGTGGTGTGATTATGGCTCACTGTATCCTCTAACTCCTGGGCTGAAGTGAATCTCCTGCCTCAGCCTCCCAACTAGCTGGGACTACAGGTGTGCGCGACTGTGCCTGGATAATTTTTCAATTTTTTGTAGAAATGGGGTTCTCACTATGTTCCCCAGGCTGGGCTGGTCTTGAACTCCTGGCCTCAAGCAATCCTCTTGCCTCCAGCCTCCCAAAGTACTGGGATTATAGGCATGAGCCACCATGCCTGGCCTTGTCA
Source organism: Avahi laniger (assembly GCA_963575035.1). Classification (NCBI taxonomy): domain Eukaryota; kingdom Metazoa; phylum Chordata; class Mammalia; order Primates; family Indriidae; genus Avahi; species Avahi laniger. The sequence continues at coordinate 6,937 of CAUYSK010027954.1, forward strand.
AATATTTACAGTATCATTTTTAATTCACTTGTTTTGTAAACCAATAGCTTCTCCTCGAGAGCAGAGAAAAATATGCATTCTTTGTTTTAGCAGCAAGTAAGCTTAGCTTGGTGTGTAAATGTTCAGTCAGTGTTTGAGGAGTGAGTAAAAGAAAGAAATGAACTTCTTAATTTTCCTCTTTCTCTCTAAAGATTTCCATGGAGAATGATTATCTGGGACCCCGAAGAATTGAGAGTCTACTAAAAGAAGATGCTGATTGGCAGCGGAAAGCTCACATGGCTGTACTGTCCATTCAAGATCTTACTGTCAAATATTTTGAAATAACAGCTAAAGCTCAAAAAGGTAAGTTTCTCAGTAAAATTATCCTTGTTTGGGTATTTTTGAAAATGAGTGGTTAAATATTTTATGTTTGGAATAGTTATAAGGAAAAGTAAGCATATAAAAGATCACTCATAACCCCAGCAGTTAGAGACCACTATTAGCATATTAAGGGATAGCCTTTCAGTCTTTTTTTTTTTTTTTTTTTAATTTCCACATACACTATGGTGACTTACCTTTACTCATTTCTAGGCATACACACACACACACACACACCCTTAAATAAATGGAAGAGAGTAGAGAATATAGAAATACAAAAATATGTATATCAAATATACAGATATTTGATAAAGTAAATCCATGGAGAAACAACAGATGATGTTAGAACAATTGGCCATTTGTTTTCAGGAAAATGATAAACCTCATATCTTCTGTGAAGATGAATTCAAAATGGATCATAGATCTAAATGTAAATTGTAAAACTGTTAAACTTCCAGAAGAAAAAATAAGAGAAAAATCTATTTCCCGAGTTACATGATTCTAACCTAGAGTTGGGGCAAAGTTTTTATCAGTGACATCAAAACTGTAAAACAAAGTGATAAAAAACATAAACCATAAGCAAACTTGATAAAATGGATTTCATCAGAATTAAAAAATTACTCTGCCAGACAACATCAAGAGAATGAAAAGACAAGAGAGTACTTGAGAAAATATTTGCAAATCACATATCTTGACAAAAGGACTCATATCCAGAATGTATAAAGAACTTCCAATTCAACAATAAGAAAACAATCCATTTAAAAGATGGAAAAAGGACTTGAACAGACACTTCACCAGAGGATGATAGCAAATAAGCATAGGAAAAAAAGTTCAGCATCATTTGTCATTATAGAAATGCAAAGTCAAACCACAGTAAGGTATCACTGCACACCTATGAGAATGGCTAAAATAAAAATTACTAACAATACCAAGTGCTCATGAGCATGCAGAGTAATTGGAACTCTTCCTGGATTGCTAATGGGAATACAAAATTGTGTAGTCATGCTGGAAAATGATTTTGCAGTTTCTTAAAAGATAGAGTTACCATGTGACCCAGAAATCCCAGTCTTGGGTATTTAGCTTAGAGCTGTATGATAATTTTTAAAATAAAAATTTAAATAAAGGAGAAATACTACATTATATTGAGTAGTCTTTAAAACAACTTTAAAAATGCCTTTCCCTACTGTAAACTTTTTATGATAGTTATGTACTTCATTTAGAGTCTGCTTTCTAGATACACTTGTCTCTAATATTTAAAAAAATTCTTCTTTTAGAAGAGTAAAACATCCCTTTTATTTTCTTATATAGAGCCAGTTTTGATCTAATTTTGATGTATTACTGCTTAGCTGTAAAAAACAAATAAAACCTTTGAGTGGGCCTGTTTCCTTTAAAAATAGATTTAACTTGATACCCTTTTTTTTTTTTTTTTGGAGACAAGAGTCTTGCTCTGTTGCCTGGGCTAGAGTGCGTTAGCCTCGCTCACACCAACCTCACACTCCTGGGCTAAAGCAATCCTCCTGCCTCAGACCCTTGGGAGTAGAGGTGGACCACAGCACACCTGGCTAATTTTTTCTATTTTTAATAGAGACGAGGTCCGCTCTTGCTCAGGCTGGTCTCAAATTCCTGAGCTCAAGCAATCCTCCCCACCTCAGCCTCCAAAGAAATACTCGGGGTATTCTGAACATTCCACATTCACAAATAATTTTGGTTACCTTCATATTCCTGAGCTGTTTAACAGTAATTCCAAGTGAAGTGAGCAGTAGTTAAATATAAGAATAATTTCATCCAAAGATGTTGGAAGACAAAAGTATCAAGTAGGTATTGTGGTAGGTAACCTGGGACTGAATTAGGGCAGAGGGCTGCTCCAGACATGCTCCTGAAGTGGAGAGCAAGAAAAAGGTTATTGTGATTTTGTAGAATGTTTGACTATATTTTGTGATGATAAGTTTGGGTAAAAGTGGTAGCAGTAGTAGACTCAGAATTTAAACAACTTGGGGCACTACTATAGGCATGTAACATTACTTTAAGTTGGTAAAACTCTGAATTTCTCATATCTATGTGGAAGGTGTTGATAATGGATACTTTGCCAATTCTCTAGGATTGCAGGACAAATAGAGGTAAAATATGGGAAAAGTGCTTTGGAAATAATATAACATCAAATAAATATTAGTGATGGTGATGTGTATATGAGAGAAAAAATTGAAACAAAATATATCATCTGTTGGATTAATACTGCCATATGAAATGGGAGAGACATTTGAATACCTATCATTCTCTTCTTTAAACCACAGCAGACCTCCTGGTTAGGCATTATATTTCCTTACTCTTTTTACTCAAGGGAAATAAGGCCAAGAACAGTTAATGCTGAAAGTCACACACCAGTTATGGGTTGCAAAGCTATCTACCCCCAAGTCCCCTGCTGTTTCTCTGCCCCACTGTAGTACACTACTATATTAATCTGTGGGTGTATTAATATTATAGTTTTAAAAGGTGGTCAGAAATTAACAATGGAAGAATCATTTGATGCTAATAAACATGAGCATATTTTGTTAGAAACCCTAAAATTGAGGCTCAAGGAGATTATGAATTGAAAACATTACTTCCTTTTAGCATTTAAAGGCTTCAAAATCCCACCCCAAACAAACGAAAAACCCCAGAGAAACCAAAGAAAGTGATGTAACTATATTGAGAGTAGAGATTGTAAGTAAGCAAATTCCTCATCCTGTAGTAAGAATAGATGATTTTTAAAGGCTGCAAACCGAAAATACCAATATTTCTGTATGGAGGTAACCGCAGAAGTGGTTAAAAGTTAATTACATTTGGACATTGACATTAGGTTTTGGGGAAAGCTGAGTATAGGGAATGTGACTGTACAGCTTTAATTTTTTTTTAATTAAAGAAATGGGGTCTTGCCCTGTCAACCGGGCTAGAGTATACTGCAGCCTCAAACGCCTGGGCTCAAGGAATCTTCCAGCCTCAGCCTCCTAAGTAGCCAGCACTACAGGTGCTGGCTAATTTTTAAATTTTTTGTAAAGATGAAGTCTCGCTGTATTGCCCAGGCTGATCTTGAACTCCTGGCTCATGTAATCCTCCCTCCTTGGCCACCCAAAACACTGGGATTATAGTTATGAACCACTGTGCCTGGCCCAGGATTTTGTTTGTTTTGAGACAAGGTCTTGCTTTGTCACCCTGTCTATATGGTGCAGTGGCTTCATTATAACTCACAGCAACCTCAAACTCCCAGGCCTCAAGCAATCCTCCTGCCTCAGCCTTGTGAGCAGCCGGGACTACCGGTGTGTGCCACCATGCCCAGCTAGTTTTTCTATTTTTTTTTGTGGAGCCGGGGTCTTGCTCATGCTGAGGCTGGTCTTAAACTCTTGGCCTCAAGTGATCCTCTAGTCTCAGCCTCCCAAAGTGCTAGGATTAAAGATGTGAGCCTCTGCACCCTGCCCAGTTTTAATTTTAAGCATGTACATGAATTATAAAAAAAAAATTTCATGAAATTCTGAGATGTAAAGGTCACTGGATTATACTTATTTGCAAAAGATGGTTAGGACATCGTAGCAGTACAAAGTTACTTTATCATTTACTTCTGAACATACGAAAGAAATTATCACTGAATATGTCCTGACTTAAAGATTACATTTAGTACTAATCAGATTGCCTACTTGAGCTCCATTCTAGCATTTAGGATTTATTTATTTAGTTGTTTTATGTCTCATTAAATTATTAATAGCTGTGTACGATCGAATGCGAGCAGATCAGAAGAAATTTGGTAAAGCATCATGGGCAGCAGCTGCTGAACGTATGGAAAAACTCCAGTATGCAGTTTCTAAGGAGACTTTGCAGATGATGAGAGCGAAAGAGATCTGCTTGGAACAGAGGAAACATGCACTGAAGGAAGAGGTAACAAAAACCATCAGAAAAATATATACAATCAAAAAAATTTATCTTTGTATAAGTCTGATTTTTTTTTTTATTCTAAGAGCAGTACTTAACTTTTGCACTATTTCCATGAGATGAGAACACTTATGATAGGACCTATCATAAGTGTTATTATTATTATTATTATTTTTATTATTGTTTAAATTATTATTATTTTTTCTTTTAAGAGATGGAGTTTTATTATTTTGCCCACTGTTGAAACAAAAAGAGGCTAACATCAGAACTTCATAGTTGCTTTAAAGTTTTTTATACTGTAAAAGCTTAAAGCTTTCTAGAAATTGTTACAGAAGTTTTGCTGCCCAGAGAAATTTAAAAGTCCACTGGCATTTTGTTAGAATTGATTTATATCATACTCATACCATTACATTTTGGAACTTCCCATTTCTTCTGGAACAAAGCCAGGTTAATAGAGGTCCAATTTTATTTTCTTTATTTCTTTAAATTTTCATAGAGATGAGGTCTTGCTTTGTTGCCCAGGCTGGTCTTGAACTCCTCCTGGCCATAAGCAGTCCTCCTGCTTCAGCCTCTTAAAGTGTTGGAATTATAGGCATGAGTCACTGTACCCAGCCTGTATTAGTTATTTTAAAAAGAGCAATTATACATCAAAGATTAGGTAAAAATAGAGTTATTTCATTCATCGTTAGATTTGTTATACTTTATAGCCCAAAGTAGTTTTTTTTTTTTTTTCGAGACAGAGTCTCACTGTGTTGCCCGGGTTAGAGTGCCGTGGCATCAGCCTAGCTCACAGCAACCTCAAACTCCTGGGCTCAAGCAATCCTTCTGCCTCAGCCTCCCGAGTAGCTGGGACTACAGGCATGCGCCACCATGCCCGACTAATTTTTTTTTCTATATATTTTTAGTTGTCCAATTAATTTCTTTCTAATTTTTAATAGAGACTGGATCTCGCTCTTGCTCAGGCTGGTCTCGAACTCCTGAGATCAAACAATCCGCACACCTCAGCCTCCCAAAGAGCTAGGATTATAGGCGTGAGCCACTGCTCCTGGCCCCAAACTAGTTTTTAAAAACTACTTTACTGAGATGTAATGTACATACCATACAATTTACCCATTTAAATAGTACAGTTCAATGGTTTTTAGTATATTAACGACAGCCATCACCACAGTATTTTTATCACCCTTAAAGTAAACTCATGCCCATTAGTAGTCACTCCCTGTTTCACCCCTGAAACTCCACTTCACCACCACCCACCATTCTAGGTAACCACTAATTTTTCTGTCTCTATAGTTTTGCTATTCTGGACATGTGGTCATTTTGACTTTTTCCATTTAGCAAGATGTTGTCTTTAAGTTTCATCCGTGTTGTAGCATGCATCAGTGCTTAATATTTTATTGCCAAAGGATATTTCGTTGTTTGGTTATACCACAATTTTATCAATTTATCAGGTGGAACATTTGGGTTATGTCTATTTTTGGAGGTATTATAAATAATGATGCTATGAACATTCACGTAGAAGTTTTTACATGGACATATGTTCTCATTTCTCTTGATACATACCCAGGAGTGGAATAACCTTCTGAGGAACTGCCAGACTATTTTCCACAACAGCTATACCATTTTATGTTTCCACCAGCCATATATGAGGGGTAGAATTTCCTCCACATCTTTCTCTACGTCTTTACCAATACTTCTCTCACTGCCTGTCTTTTTGATTATAGCCAGTGGGTGTAGAGTGGTATCTCAGTGTGATTTTGATTTGCATTTCCCTGATGGCAGTGATGTTGAGTATCTTTTCATGTGCTTATTGGCCACTTATATAATTTTTTTGAAAAAATGTTCAGATCCTTTAGCCATTTTTTAACTGAGTCTTTTTAAAAATTATTATTTTTTCTTTTAAGAGATGGAGTTTCATTATTTTGCCCAGGGTGAACTCCGACTCCTGGATTCAAGCTAGCTACCCAAACCTGAGCCTCCTGAGTAGCTGGGACTATAGACATGCGCCACCGTGTTAGAGTGGAAAGCCGAGTGGGTGCTCGCAGTGTGGATGGAGAAAGATTTCTTATGCAGAAATTAAGACATATAAAAGTAAAAAAGGTCTGTTTTATCTTCTCAGAAGGACAGAATGAGAGGGTGAAAGAGGGGAAAGAGGTGGGGGGAAGAGAGCAGAGAGATGCTGTGGCATCCCAAAATGAAGTGCGTACCGGCAGTGAGGCCAGGTGGCTTGCTGATTTTAAGGGGGACAAAGAGGAAGAAAACAGTGATGGCAATTGATAAGAAAAGTGACAGCAGTTTGTCAAAGTCCAAGAATTTGTTTCCTGCTTTTCCTTGGAGAAAGAATTATCACCAGAGATGTGACTCTGTCCTGGAGATATGGTTGAGGCTGTAGCTCGTTCTTCTGCTGTTTACTTGGGAACTCTGTAAAAGCAGATTCTCAAAAAACAATTTTGAAAGAGGGATTTACATCTCTTTTCTGTCCTTTCAGCTCTTTTCAGAAGTTGTGTAAAACAGAACTCCTGCAGGGTGCCTATTCCTGAGAGAACTCATAGGATTGATCTTTTACTGGGGAGATTTTTTGCAAGGCTGCCCCTTTCACACTGTGCCCAGCTTTTATCTTTTTGTTATTGATTTGTATGTGTTCCTTATATATTTTAGAAACAAGTCTTATTGTGTGATATATGATTTACAGATATTCACACCCGTTGTGTGTGTAATCCATATTAGCTTTAAACAATTGAATGTATATTTATGAAAGTCTACGTTTTAGTCACTAGAGAAGAACAAACTGTCCTGTTTTTGCTTTGTGTAAAATACATTACTTTATAAAACTATTTTTTTTGCCTTGGGTAATATAACAAGATGGTTCTCATGGCATTTTAAAAGTGCTTCTGCTTTTCTGCTCTTTTTAAAAAATAGTATATGAAGTATTTTTGTTAAAGGTTTTTAAATCTTAATTTCATTTTACATTTTACATTTTTTTACTGTTAGAAGGTGAAATTTGAAACTTGGTTTACTAGAAATCAAGGATTTCAGCCCCCCCCATCTCATGTTCCCCAGAGGCATTTCAACTACAGTCTCCTTTTCAAAGTAGCTTGCTCCCTCATATCATTAGTTGTCTGTAATTTCCTTAAATTCTACGACTTTTTTTTTTTTGAGACAGAGTCTCGCTCTGTTGCCCGGGCTAGAGTGCCGTGGTGTCAACCTAGCTCACAGCAACCTCAAACTCCTGGACTCAAGCGATCCTCCTGCCTTAGCTTCCCGAGTAGCTGGGACTACAGGCACACGCCACCATGCCCGGCTACTTTTTCTATATATTTTTAGTTGTCCAGATAATTTCTTTCTATTTTTAGTAGACACAGGTTCTTGCTGTTGCTCAGGCTGGTATCGAACTCCTGACCTTGAGCGATCCTCTCACCTCGGCCTCCCAGAATTGAAAGCTAAATTCTACAGCTTTCAAACTTAAAATCCCAGCCTTTTACTGCCCTATGAAGTATAGTACCACCTTTATCTTCATCATACTGGCTAGCTTTGTTGTTCTAACCTTACTGACATTGAGTTGTTCTGACAATACAGGGTACCTGGAAGAGCCGAGGAGGGTAAGATTTCTGACAACTTGCTATTGCAAGAGCTTAGCTCTTACTGGCATTACCCTAGAGTGGTAGAGGGAGGAGCTGGCTGAAGTGGGCCCTGAGAGTCCAAGATGAATATTGGGTTGGGGGACGGGGTCATTTCCCCTGGGGCCATCCTGTTAACCATAATAGTTTGTTTTTAAAGTTCTGGATTCTGTTTGAATTCTTCAAAGGCTTTGTTAAAACTTCCAGTTAGGAATTTTTGCCAGGTTTATGCTTGTTCATATAATATAGGTATTGTGCTTTGTATATACATATCTCTGATGTTGCACTGCACCAATTTTATTAGTGTTGATTTAATGTGTCCACATTACGCATAAGAAACAGAACAAATGTGAACATTTAGCCCACTCCAAATAAATGCTTTGCCATTAAAGGTTTTGCAATACAGTACTACCCCATGATTTTAAATTATGGGGAGACTTTAGATCTTAGAAAAATGTTTTCTCCCCTTAGGTTATTTTAAAAACAAGAAAATTCTTCTCAACGTGACAAAAACACCCCTAAATTTAAAATGTTTTAATTAAAATCTAATTTAGAAATTGTATTTAAAATAGTTTAGAATATTTGCCATGAGTATAATGGTAGACTTGAAATAAATGTTCTGAGTTAATTCTGAAATATTTAAAATGCCCTTCAAAATTCTATTTGACTTAATTTTTAAAACTACACTGTACTATTCCTTTTAATCTATATACCCATTTAAACTGTTTCTGATTATTCATTATATTTGTTCTTACCCCTTTTAAGTCATAGATTCCTGCCCCTTTAAGAATTTGAAAGCTAGGAACCAGGTACTTTAAGAAAGGTACATGTACATAGTCTTTCACACAATTTTAGTAGTTTCTAAAATTGTCTGTCTCTGAGCCTTTGATCCCAGATTGACTGCTGATGTTCAGACTTCCCAGTCAAAAATGCTGAAAGTATCAATCCTTTTTTAGCCAAATATGTTTGAAAGAATCCTAAGTTTAATTAGTTGCAGCTACTTTATTTTACTCTTTCAATGGTACACTCTCCCCATCCAGATTCTAAAATAATAGCATAATCTGACTATGCAAGTAAATCTTTACTTTCACATCTGTATTATTAATCTAGGTTACATCAGATATAGTTTATTCTTTATTTTTTCATTTAAACTATTGGATAAGATTAAATACACATAATCCTACAGGATTACTAGTAGGATATATGCTAGAAGTGTTATTAAAATAAGGATTAATATTGACATAAGGTAGTTTTTTGTATAGTTATTAATTGAAATAGAAGATGGTAAAATTAAGATGCCATCATGAAACAAATCATAGAAAACACAAGTACATCTCCATTAAATGGTAGACTTCTATCTCCTGGTTAACTGAGAACTAACCGGAAAACCCTTTGCATTCCCCTTTGAGATTGAAAGGCTTTAAAATATATCAGAGTGCTTCCCCCACGGCACAGGATTTTAACCCTTCCCCATCCATTTGTAATTCCTTGATCATTTCTGTGAACATAACATAAACTGCTATAATATTGAACTAACTGTATATAACAATCTTGAGGTTAGCTACTTAAATTTCATAATTTTGTCTTTCTCATAAAGGCATATAGCTGAATTATGATCAGTTAAGGTTGCATTCTCCTATTTCAGTTGGATTTTAATGCATCTAATATCTATGGGCATTGACTGTATACTCTGGCATACAGTCATACATATGGGTATACATATGGATATGTGCTTAGGATCCAGACAGTACTGTCCAGCAGAATGTCCTGCAACAATGAAAATGTTCTGTATTTACACTCTCCAATAGGGTAGTTTCCAGCCATAAGTGGCTAGTGAGCTTTTGAAATGAGGCTTATGCAACAAAGGAGCAGCATTTCTAATAAATTTAAATAGCACTGTTTGACTAGTGGCCAACATATCGAACAGAGCAACTCTGTAGATCCCAATTCTGCATGTGTAACTCTTTTATGAAGTCTTGAGTGAATTACTTAACCTTTTTATGAAATGTGAATAATATGTACCTCTACTGGTATTATGATTTAGTGTGTTTACATGTATATATAAAGTATTTAGCATAGTACTTGACATCGAGGAAGAACTCAATCTGTTGTACAAGTATCACTGAAAGGAATACAAGGAAGAGAAAGATACAGTTCCCATGCTTGAGATGTTTACTTGCCTTAACCCAACATTTCAGGGTTCACCAAAGGATGCTGTTGAAAAGATGATATGGCATTTTGTGTGAGCCTTGCCACAAAGTTCTGACAACAGGGAGCTTTGATGTGGTATACACAGCCTGAGCAGAGGCAGAGAAGTTGAGGTGCTTGTCCAGGCAGGGAGACTGGTTTTATGTTTTCAATTTATTTGTCAATAAGCAGATTGTTACTTATTGGCATACTCAATATTTTAAAGTTTCTAAGTATAGGTAGTTACTGGGTTATGGACAACCCAACTTATAGGATTCCATATTTACAAATGGACTCCCAAGTTTCCCCATAAGGATAATTTATAATTTGGGAACTAGTTTCTTCCATGAATGTAAACAAAACCCTCATGGCCTAAGAGGTTGATTGGCACAGCATCTTTATACTGGTGGCTAGCCTCATTGTTTATATGGTCACTTATGCACAGCATCACTTTTACCTTTTTAATTCGATTTTGTGAGTCCGCTCTCACCCTTATGACCACACCTCCAAAGTGAAAGTCCACTGCAAGTCCAGGTGAGCCTGCAGTGAAGAGAAAGGTAACTACAATAGAAACTAAATTAGAAATAATTAGGCATTCAGAGAAAGGCCAGACGCCATCATTTATTGGGAAAGCATTAGGCTTCAGACGCTTGACTATCAGAACAATTATAAAGGATAAAGTGAGAATAATGGAACATGGGAAAGGCAGTCCTCCATTGAAAGCATCAGTTATTACTAAGCAGTGTAGTGGATTAATTACTGAAATGGAAAGGTTATTATTGATTTGATTAATCAAAATAAGCATAACATCCCTGTTAGCATAGCATTGATACATTAGGTGAGTGTTAACCTTTAATATTTTTTTGAAATTTTTCCCACCTAAACTTTTTGTATGAGTTTGTTTTTATGTTCTGTTTGTTTTAATTAAAAGAATGTGCACAACAGTTTCTATACTATTAGTACAGTATAGGAGTATTATTATTGAAGTATTACACTGTATTATTGCCACATATGATCCATTATAGTATTGTTATTACCGTACATGCACTGTTCATCAGGGATCTGAGTTATATACAAATGTGACACCAAGATGTTCTTAGGAACGAATCTCATCCGTAACCCAAGGATCACCTATACTGAAAGCTAGGCTTCACTCTGAAGGCTTTAATTTATATTACTTAAATTATTTTTGCCATCTAAATTATATTTTAGCACCCATTTCAAGAAAGCAAGTAGAGAAGTTTTAAATGTTTTAGGCCCTGTCCTTAGTGCTTTATTTGTATTTTATCATTAAATTCTCAAACATAACTCTTTATGCTACAAGCTCTTAAGCCATTATCGTGAAATCTCTGAGGCAGGGATTTCAGAATTCTACATTTTTAGATTTTAGAAAGTTAATATAGAGCATATAACTTCAGACAAGTGTTGTCCCATGTAATGAAACATAGTTACATTAAATAGAATAACTAAGGACTGACAATGGTTTCACAAAATTTTAGATCATGTTTTCCTACAAATGGATTGAGAGATTAGGGTTGATGTTAAAGAGATCATGGAAAGTTTCAGTTTTCCAAGATTTCTGAAATGTGGAATTCCAGATAATTCTGTCAATTTGTATTATCTTTATTTGTGCAGCTTAGTGTGGAAACCTGTATTTGTAATCAGGTTTGTCTGGTTCTAAGTCTCATGTTCTTTCTTTACACCTTTTCCATGTAACAGGGCTAGTCTTGATTGATAACTTGCCCTTAATGTTATTTCCCTTGTGCCGTGTGTTGTTTTTGTGACTTCTTTGTGAACCCTCACTTCATTTCTTGTTTACTGCATTCTCTGTAATTCAGACACATTCTCTATGACTCAGACAATGGTGTGTGCTAGGTGAGTATTTGTTGAAGGAATGAGTCAACCCATAGCTCTGTTTTTTTAGTAGCTCCTCTAATGTCAGTAGGAATTTTCTAGTACAGTGTGAAAAGGCAGAACAGGGGCGTCATTAGTTTGTATATGTTGCTTTCTATCTGATCTCATGATATGATAGAGTCAGTCAAAATAGCTGTACATAAAAACTAGTATATCATTATTATTACACATTGAGAATGATTGTGGAATCAGTGTATATTGTACTTTGGTCAATGTGTGGACACGAATTGATACTTGGTTTCCTTGCCAGATTTACTGTAAAAATAGTTTGTTACCTTTTTTTTATTTTTTGGATGGCACTCTTTAATTTTATCTGGTGGAAAGAACACTCTTGTAGGAATTGGGAGAATTGGGTCTAGTTCCAGCTTTGCTAGTCACATTGGGAAGTTACAGTTTGGTTTCGGGTCTTGATTTCTCGATGTTTAAAGTGTGTTTGTTTGACCTGGTGTGGTGGCTGACACCTGTAATCCTAGCACTCCAGGAGGCTGAGGCCGGGAGCATTGCTTGAGCTCAGGAGTTTAAGACTGGTCTGAGCAAGAGCAAGACCTTGTCACAGGCATGATGGCGCACACCTGTAGTCCCAGTTGCTTGGGAGGCTGAGGCAAGAGGATAACTTGAGCCCAGGAGTTTGAGGTTGCAGTGAGCTACGATGATGCCACTGTACTCTACCCACAGGGACAGAGTGAGACTCTAACTCCCAAAACAAAAACAAAACAAACAAAAAATGTGTTTGTTCAGGTGGGTGAAAGTAGAGATGAGTAAAATTTGAAGACAGCCAGATTTTCTTTTGAATATTTAATCTACCTTTTGGGCTTCCTTCTTGCCTAGGGAAATAGTGCCCCCAGGTATAGCACAGGTACCCCCATTGTGGCACCCGCCTTCTTTGCACTCCTTAATTATCTGAAATTAGTTCTCTTTCTATGCTGGATTTCCTTTCCCTTACTTGTATGGCTTTCAGCTGAAGACAGGAAAAGTCAGTCTGGAAATTCCAGATGTTATAGGAGATTTAGAGCATGTGCCCACCTGTCATACCTCTTCATGCCGTATGCTAAGTATTTTCTTCCATGTTGATGTTTAGATAAACCGTAGAGTACCATCTTGCCATCCCTCCTTTCTCTGACTCATGTCATTACTTTCTCTTTAGCTTACCCCATAAAAGCCTTGTGTACTCTGATCCTGTGAAAACTTTTTCCCAAAGCCCACCACTGCCCTTTTGTTTGCTCTTTTGGGGGCTGTGATTTAACAGACTCCTGGTCTGCTCATCCGCCTCTGATGAGATTTTGTTCTTTGGAACCCAGCCCTTGGCAAATAAATCCATCTTTGGAGTCTTGCTCTAGATAGTGCTCACTGAACCAGAAAATTGGGGGTTAGGTCACTGCTTGTAAGAGAATACCTGCTTCCTTTCTCGGCTTGATATTTGATATTGACTGTATCCTGGTAGCACTATGCTTCTCAAATGTTTTTAAGGTACGTTGGCCCCGGGAAGTGGTCAGAGCACTGCTCTACTTGCAGTTGAGGCAGCTGACAGTACTGGACAGGATAGACACGCCTAGAAAGCACAGGGGAAGAACTTAGCATAGCATGTTGAACATAGTAGATAAATGATCACTTAGCTGGAGAGAACCAGAGTGACAAAAGTGGAGCTAACAGCCTCGACCTGAACAATGTCACTGGAAAGTGATCTTAAATTAAGCTTTTTAGACAGATTTACACTAAGGTTAACTGAGTCTCCACTTGAGAATAAAGACTTTAACATTAGGTATTTTATCTGTTTGTACACTGTGGTTACAGAGAGTGTGGGTATAGATAATAAGAAGATACAAATTGGGGTTGTGGTCTCCAGAGCAGGACAGGAGCCCCAAGATTGTATGAAAAGAGATGCTTATAATTTAAAGCGAACCTGGGAGTCTTAGTGTAGAAAATTATTCCCAGGTTCTTATTTAATGACCCAGGACAGAAACAGTAGGATTTCATGTTGTCAGCATTCCCCTCTCTAGCTACTATAAAAAACCCACTTTGAGGTGGTTATATATATTGTTACTCATAAAATATTTCCTAATGCAGCAGGATCACTCACTGGCTTACAAATTAGATAATTTAAGTATTCATTTAATTTATAAAATTTATTGTGTATCACTATATTAACAGTATCACTTGTTAATTTTAAATTTATGCGACTGCACATTTAGACAGAGCCTGACCATTGCTTTTCAGTTCAAAATTCATGTTACAGGAATTTTAAGTTATGTATTAAGGAAAAAAATATTCTAGTCATTGGGTAAGACTGTGTGGATATCTAGACTTTAAAGCTAAAACTGGTATCTTGTTTAAAACATACTCTGTGTTCTAACATGTTTTCACCAATTTCACCACAAAGATCAGTTAGCAGCAATAAGAATTCACTGTTTTTGCCACTGTAAGCTCTCTAGGACTGCCAGTCAAGTGTTTCTCCGGAATTCTGGGGTCCCAGGTGATGTCTCACATGAGCTCATAAATAATACTCTGATTTTCCCTTTTGTTCCTTCCCCTTTACTGGTCACTCCTTTGGAAGCCACTTGAGGCCAAGTCCTCCCCACCATTGCTTCTAGGGCTCCCAGGGCACACTGATGTGTATGCCAGGGCTCTCCTGGAGCTTCTAAGCATGAACCTTTAACCTGCCAAAGCCCTGATGCTGTGTTCTTGGAAGAAATGTTCTTGGGGAGTGCTTACTTATTCTCGCTAGTAAATTATGCTTGTACTTCACGTCACACTTCACAGACTTCTGAAAAGCCATTCTTTCAGCTTCTTGCAGCTGCCTTTCTCCAGAGAGCCAAATGGGAAGCCATGGAAATGGTAGGGTTAGGAACCCATATCCGAAGCATACTTTCCCCCTAGTGGATTCCCAGCAAAATTTTTTTTCTCTTTTGAGGGCCAAAAACCAACCAACTAGACGAACCTCATGTAAGACCATTCATGACTTTGTGAGCCATGCTCAGAAATTTCTGAATCACACTTTAGGTTCAATCTAGAACCCTGCTTGCAATTACTTAAAGATAATAGTGGCTGTTACCTGTAGATTGCAAGGATTTCCATCTTAAAGCAGTTCTGTTCTGCTCACATACACTCACCTCACTCTTCAGTCAACAAAACCCGGAAGCTACCAGACTGTGACCATGGAACAAAGCAAAGCCCCAGATGTGTGGGATTAATCAGCTTTTACCACTCTGCTGTAAATATCTGAGAATGGCCCAATCATTTTCATATATCTGATGAAAAAAGTGACTGCATATCTTACCATCCACTTTTGAAAGTAAAAGGAGACACTATTAATATATTTTTTTTTTAAGAAAAGTGATTTTGTTCTGTCATCCAGGCTGGAGTGCAGTGGTGTGATCATAGCTCACTGCACCCTCGAACTCCTGGGCTCAAGTGACCCTTCTGCCTCAGTTTGCCAAAGTGCTGGGATTACAGATGTGAGCCACTGCACCTGACCATCGATTATGTCAGGACAAGAAATATGAATGAGCTATAAAATAAATATTAAAAACCTTATTTTTATCACATTAGCCTCCTTACTTCCACAACCATATGACTTGATTACTACTGTTTTTATATGTTTTAAAAGTCTAGATTTCTTGACTACAGATTTCTTTGAGAGCAGTTGCTTCATTGATTTATCCTATCTGATTAATATTATTTTCTAGGCATAAGTTGATTTTTTTCTTCTCTCCCACCAACGAGAAATATTTTTATTTTCAATGCAGATGCAGAGTTTGCAGGGTGGTACAGAAGCTATAGCCCGATTGGATCAGTTAGAAGCTGATTATTATGATCTGCAACTTCAGTTGTATGAAGTACAGTTTGAAATCTTGAAGTGTGAAGAGCTACTATTGACAGCACAACTAGAAAGCATCAAAAGACTTATATCGGGTATGATGTGGGTTTTAAGCATGTAATTCCACAAAAGAGTGAATATATGGGGAAAATGCTCATAGCTTGCAGCTATGTTTCCTCTCTTAAGATGTTAAAAAAAAATTGGAGGGGCCATGGGGATGATGTTTGGCATCAGTTTAGTGCTTACTGCTTGACGGACACTGCTAGACACTTGCCCATGCTCTTAACCACTACCCCTTGTTGCTGCTCTGTGACAGAAAAGAGAGATGAAGTGGTGTACTATGACACTTATGAAAGTATGGAGGCAATGCTGGAGAAGGAGGAGATGGCAGCGTCTGTGTACTTACAGAGAGAAGAGCTGCAGAAACTTCAGCAGAAAGCACGCCAGCTGGAAGCAAGACGAGGACGGGTTTCAGCTAAAAAAGCATACCTCAGAAATAAAAAGGTATGTAAGTCTTACTTTCATTTATTAGTCTTTTTTTTCATTACTTAGTTTTTGATCCATGTCCACTAATTCTCATCTGTTTTCTGTCAGTAGAGCTTGCATGTTTTAGAACTAAGAGTTAACCTCTTGTCAGAGCTTAGTCCATTTTATTAAACACACATAGTTCCCTTGTGAAGTGCCCTTTTAAACATACTGGAACAGCCAGTGGTGTTGTGCTCTTTACCTTCAGAAACCCTAAAGGCAACTCTGCTAAAAGCCACGACTACAGGATCCCATATTAATGCAATTCCTGGCTCCTATCTTATTTAAGGAGGCCACTAATGCTATACTAGTCTTCTGACCTCAGTCTTGAAGGAATTTTATAGGTCGTTACTTATTTGTTTTTAATTTTGAGCACATTTCAAAATGTTTGAAACACAGCAAAAATATTTTTTTAAAAATTAGCCAGGCTCAGTGATGTGAGTCTGTAGTCCCAGCTATTTGAGAACCGAGGCAGGAGGATCGCTTGCACCCACGAGTTCAAGGCTGCAGTGAGCTATGATCACAAACTTATGACTGCCTGGTACTGATTTGCGTTAGACTCAGATATTCAGGCAAAAGTGCTCTCTGAGAACCCACTTCTTGCTATTCACCACATTCCCAGGGCTTCTGCTTTCCCATTCCACAGAAAATCAAAGGCCTTTGTCTTTTGAAATAGATAATTCTTGCACATTAAAGAAATTCAGGCAGGCATCACTCCACAGTAAGTCAGAGCCCAAGACCTTTCAATCACTTTGCCCATCCACAGAACAGTTACCTTGGCATCCAGAGCCATGGCTTTCACATAATTCTGTGCCTTTCCTATTTCCACAAGACAATGGTAATTGAAACTCCCTATTTTTTCAAGCCTGGACCTGATGGTTGTGAGCTTGATATTTCAGCCTGTGCCAACCAGGTAAACATTGCAGTGATTCCAGCAGGTCCTAGCACTGTCTATAGAAAAAAGTTTGAGGGGAGAATGAAATGTAAGTATACTTTAAAAGAATAGACTATTTAGGTAAATTAGAAACATTATTTTATATATTACTTTTAGGTGTATAATATAGTACCTTAGAAACTAGTTAGAGTTTTGTGAACCTCAAAAGTTTTTGAAAATACAATACAATTCAGACTTAGTCAGAAGTCTGATTCATTTTAATTCAACCATATGCTAGGCAAATTGTAAGGCTTGGGATACAAAGATGAGCAAGGCACAGTCCCTGTTCCTTTCAGCCTTATACAGAAGGCAAACCAGGTGAATAGTTGAACGTTCTGCCGGCTAGCAACAGGGGAAGAGAAGGGAGTAAGGAAAGGCTTAGAAAACATGATGCTGGACTGGATGTTAACACCTGAATAGAAATTTGCCAGATTGATGGTGTTGGGGGTAATTCTAAGCAGAACAAAAGAGGCTTAGCGAAAGACACTGAAGCAGAAAATAGCTTCAGGACACTATACACGGTAAGACATGCTGCAGGGACTGGGTTATGGAAAGTTTTATATACGCTACTAACAAGCCTGGGCTTTTTTCTGAAGATAGTGCAAATTGTTGAAAAATGTTAAGCAAAGGCCGGGCGCGGTGGCTCACGCCTGTAATCCTAGCTCTCTGGGAGGCCGAGGTGGGCGGATCGTTCTGAGCTTGGGAGTTCGAGACCAGCCTGAGCAAGAGCCGAGACCTCATCTCTACCAAAAATAGAAAGAAATTAATTGGATAGCTAAAAATACATATAGCAAAAATTAGCCGGGCATGGTGGCGCATGCCTGTAGTCCCAGCTACTTGGGAGGCTGAGGCAGTAGGATCGTTTGAGCCCAGGAGTTTGAGGTTGCTGTGAGCTAGGCTGACGCCACGGCACTCACTCTAGCCAGGGCAACAAAATGAGACTCTGTCTCAAAAAAAAAAAAAAAAAAGAGATGGGGTTTTGCTACGTTGCCCAGGTTGGTCTCGAACTCCTGGCCTCGGCCTTCCAAAGTGCTGGGATTATAGGCATGAGCCATGCTGCCCAGCCCCAGAAGTCTCCTCTTTGACTTTGACCGTGAATAACCCCTGGAGCCCCTACCCACCGAATCCCAGTTCTCTCAGGCTCTGACTGCCCGCCTGGTCTTTCTCCCCAGGTGAGCTTGGCTACTCTCGACTCGGAGGCCCTGCTGACCTTGGGCGTGAACCTCTCACGCCTGGGCCAGGCCGAACACATCCTGGAGCTGTTGCCAGCGCTGGAGGGCCCGGGGGGCCGGGTGCGCTATGTCATCACACGCGGCAACAAGCAAGGTTTCTTCCGCATGCGTCACCTCCGCGGCCTCAGCTCCCTGCAGCTGGGGCGCAGGAAGCCGGGCCCCGGGACCTACCGGCTGGAGGTGGTGAGCGTGGCAGGGCCCCGGGGTGCTCAGTCGGAGGGGTGGCCAGGACCAGGGGGCCAGGCCTTGCGGCTGAAGGTGCAGCTGCGTCTGCTCTAGTTGGGAAGAGCCTCTATGGGCCCCAGAGCTCCCATTACACCCAGAGGAGGAAGATTCTGGAACTGGGAAGAATTGCTGCCCAACGGCAATGGCTGGCCAGGTGAAACCCCAAAACTCAGGAAGAGTGAAATGCTACACTACGACCTCAGGCGAGCTCCGCCTCTTCCCGGGTCTCCGTGCCAGCCCGGGGACCCCAGCGCTCCGTCTTTCCTGGAGACAGCAAGAAACTGCAGTGTGCACCCTGCACCCCACGGCCAAGGTCGGGGAGAGACCCTGTGGTCATTGTGTCTGACCCATCTCAGGCTAAAACTTCTGTCCTGCACCGCGGCTCACCCAGGGGGGTCGGCGAGATGCAGGAACGCGTGGCTGGGGTGGGCGCCCGCTTGACCCTCAGAGCACAAGGGCCTGCCGCGCCCTGACCCCACACAGAGCGATTTGCGATGATGGCGTTTTCCCTCCCCTGGGGCCCGGGCTAGCCTTCCGAGGATGCTTTTATATCAGAAGTGGAGACAACAATAAAGTTATTTTGGGTTAAGTCTGCCTGCCCCTTGGCAAGTTCTAGAAGTAAGTAGACACTGCCCTTGGCAAGGCCAGACAAGGTTCATGCATGGGGAAACCGGAGGCTTCGTGGGTTCCCCAGTAAGGATAACAACGGATCCTTTTGCAGTTCGTAAACGTGACAGTTGGGTTTTCATGCGCATGTGCAGGATATGCCTCCCTAAAACCTTGTTCTGACGTCGGCGCGTTACCTATCTCGTATGAAAGGAGAAAAACACACTTCCTGACTATGCACTACCCAGCAGACACCATTCTGAGTATTCTACGACTGTTGACTCCTTTGGTTGTGACTACAACCCCAGGGCATAGATGCTGTTTATAAATATTGCCATTCCCATTTTACAGGTGGGAAAATTGAGGCTCAGAGAGGTTAAGCGACATAGCAGGGTCAGGCTGGGTTGAAAGTCGGGCAGTCGCCCATGCCATCAACCATCACCTCATCTTGTCTGGTTGGAAATGGGGCCAGATCTACCCACATCTCACGCCTGGGGTGGTCATCGCATCAGTGACCACGCAGTAAGCGTGTGCTGTGTGCTATGCACATCACGGATCATGGTGTATTTGGTCTCCCAAAACCCCTCTGAAACAGACAGTATTATCACCCCCATTGTGTTGGAGGGGGTACAGAACTGAGGCTTAGAGAGCTTGTGAAAATTGCCGTTGTTTTACAGGTGGGGTCTTACTGTGTTGCCCAGGCTGGAGTGCAGTGGCCCAATCATAGCTCACTGTAGCCTCGAACTCCTGAGCTCAGGTGATCTTCCCACTTCAGCCTCCTGAGTAGCGGGGACTACTGGTGCACCCACCACACCTGGTTCATTTTAAAATTTTTTTTGTAGAGATGGTGTCTCACCATGTTGCCCAGGCTGGTCTCGAACTCCTGGGCTCAAGCGATCCTCCTGTCTTCGGCCTCCCAAAGTGCTGGGGTTACAGGTGTGAGCCATTGTACCCAACCCTGTTTTTACTGAGACCGCATGCTGGTCCCTCACCCCAAACCACCAGGGTGTCCCCTAGAGATGGTGTGTTTGGTTTCCATCCAGAACATTCTCTGTTGTGATGCAAACTTAGGTTGCCAAGGAATGAGGACGGCATAGATATCCGGCTCCAGCCTCCACCTGCAGAGCTTGTCACTAGTGCCTGACCCCAGGGCTCTGTCCTTGGCCGGGTCCTGGCCCACTTGCCTTGCCAGAGGCCCCTGGGCAGCCCATAGGAGCTTGCAGAGGGCCTCTCCGTGCACCAGCCAGACTCCCCACTGCCCTGAAATCTGGCCAGAGCAAACCCAGTGACCCTTTTTTTCCAGATGAGCAAAGAGACCCAGAGAGAGAGAGAGAGAGAGGGAGGGAGCACAATTATCTCAAGGTCGCCATCTGGGAAGTGCAGGCTGCAGCCAACCGCTGGGAAGCTGCTGTCTTTTCTGAGGGCTGGGGGAAGGCATAGATCTTGGGGTGCGGAAGCTCATGTGGGGTTCACCCCTTGTTCACTCCGCCACGCACACTGCACCTCATAAAGAAACATGGCAGGGCCCCAGAGGTTTATTTAAAAGTCATAGAAAAGCAACAGTCTAGCAGGGGCATCCTCGGACCCAACCAGGGCTTTGTAAGGACCCCGAGGGACACGCAGGCTCAGGGTGGGTGGCGGGAAGCTCCAGGCGGGAGATGTATCCTGAGAACATGTCTTGCAACGGTCACTGCCCGGGGTTGACTCTGGTCTCTGCAACAGCTCGGGGCTTAAAATGAGGCCAACTCCCTCCTGCCAGCTGCCCGGGGGCAGGAGGTGGTGAGGGTGGAGAACAGGGGACCGCAGCAGGCACAGGGATTAGGAGCTGGGCCAAAGGACAGAGGGGCAGGTGGCAGCCCAGGCTGCAGAGCGACGGTTGTGGCGGAGAGAGATCCAGCCTCTCTTGCGCTGTGGATCCCGGAGATGCGTGGGCTCAGCGACCTGCAGGTGGAATTAGAGAGGCCGCGGTGGAATTGGTGGCTGTAAATTAATAAGAATGTAGACATTGCCCTCTGCCCCTGGCTCCTGGCACAGAGCCCCGAAAGCCCTTGTAATTTCCCGAGCCGTAGGAGAATCTTTTGTTCTAATATTTGGTCTCTGCTCCCGGGTTCCTGGCACAGAGCTCCTAAAACAATTTCCTGGGCGACTGGAGCGTCTTTTGCTCTAAGGAAGCGACTCTTGGTGGGTTTCTGCATGAGAGCTGAGACCACCAGACAGACCAAGCTGTGACTGGAAGTTTGGGGAGGAGAGAGGGGCTGGAGTTTACGTTAATAATCGATCATGCTGGCCAGGTGCGGCGGCTCATGCCCGTAATCCCAGCACTCCGGGAGGCGGAGGAGGGAGGATCACTTAAGATCAGGAGTTTGAGACAAGCCTTAGCAAGAGCGAGACCTTTTCTCTACTAAAAATAGAAAAATTAGCTGGGCGTCGTGGCACATGCCTATAGTCCCAGCTACTCAGGAGGCTGAGGCAGGAGCGCTGGAACCCAGGAGTTTGAGGTTGCAGTGAGCTAGGCTGATGCCACTGCACTCCAGCCCAGGCGACAGAGTGGGATACTGCCTCAAAAAAAAAAGAAAAAGAAAAAGGGTCTTGCTATGTTGTCCAGGCTGGTCTCAAACTCCTGGCCTCAAGCAATCCTCCTGCCTCAGCCTCCCAAAGTGCTTGGATTACAGGTGTGAGCCACCATGCCTGGCCCTTTGTAATATCTTTTATAATAAAGTAGTAGTCGTAAGTAAAGCGTTTCTCTGAATGCGGTGGACCACTCTAGCCAATGGTTGAACCTGAGTAGAGAGCCCTGCATTATAGCCAATCAGTCAGAAGTGTAAGTGACAACCCGCTGCTTGCAACTGTCCTTTGCAGCGGGGACAGTATTGTGCGACTGAGTCCTTAACCTGTGGGATCTGACACTATCTCCAGGGAGACAGAATTGACCAGAATTATAGGACGCCCAGCTGGAGTCCGCTGGACAACGGCTTGGTATGGGGGGGTCCTGCAGCCCTCCACCCCTCTCCTGGGGGGTGCACTTCAGCTCTTGCTGAAGCCTCCCTGGGTGGGGTCAGGGCAGTGGACAGGACCCTCCCATGTGAACCTGCAGAGGCTGACCACACAGCCAGCCCTCCTTCGTCCTGGACAGGAATCCGCTGTCCCAGCATGAGATGATTTTGAGCCCTTGGCCCTTGGCAAAGGTGATAGGTAGAAGATGGTCACATGACCGGGGGTCCATACCTAGATTCGCTGCTGTTGGAAGGGAGGTGTTCCTCTTCCCACTGCCAGTGGGGTCACTCAACTTGGACAATGGTAGCTTGGAGGTTCCAGAACTCAACTTCTTCCCAGCGTGAAAGCCTGTTCGAGAGATGGAGAGAGAAATAAGTAGATAAGAGCTCCGCCAATACTTCTGGAGCTCCTGGATCCAGCTGAACCTGAAGCCGTCCCTGGTTATGTGAGCTAATGAGTTTTCCACTGGTCTGAGCTTTCTGTCTGCAGCAATGGTCAGATCTGGATGATGACTCTGTCAGTTGATCATTCCCTCTGACCCCCCACTCACCAGCAACTGGCTCTCTCTGGGGCAGGGGCAGCTGCCAGCATCCTGGCCGCTCAGGGACTGAGAAACACTGGGGTGGATGGCAGGAAGGGCATACCCCGTAGATGCGGGGCTGGGGTCTCACCCACCTTGGAAGGGCATCCAGATGTGGCGAAGCTTTGGGCGGGTCTTGCGTGTATCCAGAAACCTCATGGCCTTCTGCACCTCTTTGTTCTTTGGGTCGCCACACACCATCCTGTTTTTCTTGCGGAAGTGGAATCTGGTAGGTGGAGACGGGGTGCCCAGGTTAGGGGTGTAAGCGGGGAGCGGAGCTGCAAGTGAGCCTCACCCGCCACCCCCCTCGGCCCCACTCACATCACAGCAGGCAGGTTGCAGCTCCCACTCACCTCCTGGCGCTGGTAACCCCAGGCGTGCCGGAGCACCGCCCACCTCACGCCGGGGTGGTGAGCCAGGCAGCAGTCCTCAAAGACACCTGCAACCACACGGCCGCCCGCACGCTCGTGTCTGCACCGGGCAGGGACGGCCACAGGCGTGGGCACCTGCCTGCCCACGTAGGCACCTACCAAGACCCTTCCAGGCCGGGCAGAGGCTGAGGGACCGCCTGGCTCACCCTTTGCCCTTGACATTGGGATACCCAGCGGGAGTTGGAGAGAACCCACAGCCCCTTGCTGGGAAGGACGTAGAACCGCACAGGAACAGAACAAAGCCACTTCTACTCCTGCTCTGGGAGACGGTCCAGAGGACAGGTGCAGCACTGAGGAGGGACCAGGATGGCTCCTCCCTAGCTTAGCCCTGCTGTCCTCAAAATGAGCCAGCTGGGCACCTGCTCCTAAGGTCCCAGTTCCTGCTCCAGGCTGTTCCCCTCCCACATGGGACTGGCTCAAATATCTCTTCCTCTAGGTCCTCATCACAGTGACCACTCAAGTCCCCCTGGCCAGAAACTGGGGGTTCTGGGAGGAGGAGGGTACACACCTCCGCCCCACCTTTGAGGTCCTCAGCTACGCACTTGCACCAGACGCCGCCTCCTTGGCATCCCCCAACCTTGGCCCCTGAGGGCAAGGGGCAGTGGAGTCTGCTGGAAGCTCTGCGACCTCGGGCTACAGTGCCAGGAAAGTGGTTCCCAAGGCTGGGGGCCACCCTTCCCCCCAAGATCAAAGGGTCAGGTTGGCTCTGATAGCAGAACAATGAGCGCAACCCAGCCCCCTCCCGGGCAAAGGCTAAGCCCGCAGACCCAGCCAGGGGGCAGGTGGGACTTCCGGGGGCAGACGGGCCAGGAAGGTGGGGACATGGCTCCTCCACCTGGCCAAGCTCCTGGCCAGCTGCTGAGACTCAGGGGATGCAGACCCAGTGTCAGGACTGCTGGAGCGGGGCACTGTGTGCCCAGAGCTGTCCTTTGGTGTCCGAAATTCTCAAGCACCTGCTCTGGGGCCAGGGGTGGGGGAAGATGGAAAAGGGATTCCCCATTAATCACAGAAATGGTTATTGTTGCCGGACACTGGGCCAAGAGTCTTCTGCAGCCATTGGCTCATTGGACCCTCGAGTTCGGTCCATGCAGTGGGAGTCTGAGATTCCCACTTTGCAGGTGAGAAAAGTGACACTCAGAAAGGTTGAGTAGCAACTCTCAGACCACGCGGACGGGGCCGCAGGCTGGGGACGGGGATGGGAGTCCATGGCCGTTGGTCTCCAAGGCTCTGACCTCTAACCCAGCCCTAGCTCTGCAGGGACGGGACACTGCAATGTGTCCCCAGGAGTAAGTGCTTCTGCCCACAGCTGGAACCACTCGGGCTCCCGCCGGCCGCCCGAGTCTTGCAAAGCAGGCGCCGAGGAGGGCTCTGGAAAAAAGGAGCTGCAGACCCCCGTCTCCACCCCCGACCCCAGGAATTATCCAAATGCCAGGAGCAGGAGCCATCAGAGAATTCGGTGGAGTGGGATTGGGAGAACTTTCTGGAAGAGAGGAGAGATAAACGGGGACAGGAAAGACGGATGGGTCCCGGGAGGTGGGGTAGGTATGGCAGAAGACAGTACCTTGAGTGTAGACAGCAGGGGCCCAGGCCCCCACGAAACAGGCCACCAGGCAAGCCAGGAGCCACGCGTTCATGCTGCAGGCTGGTCCTCCTCCCCGGAGGGATTAACGGGGCCACCTTGGGGAGGTGGAGGGGGGTGATGAGGATCGCCGGAGGGCAGGAGCAGGCACTGGGAGCACCCCCATCTCAGGCTAGTCCCCGGGGCGCTCAGCAAAAGGAGATGGCACAGAATGGGGACGAGTGTCGCTGGAGAACGTGCAGGAGAAGGACTCACCGAGGTGCACCGGGTCCGGGGAGCCGGTGCCTGCTAGCGTGTCTGCAAAGCTCTCTCGCCCACGGGGCCGGAGGGCTGAAAGTCACCCTTTATTAGACGGAGCCCCACCCAGTCACCACCTGCCCTCCCTCTGCGCTCCCTCCTCTTCCTCCTCCCCACCTGCTCTTGCAGGCTCTGGGCTTCTCCCTCTTGCACACACAGACCAAGCCCCGCCCTCCACCCATGAGACCCTCAGTGCCCTCACCTTCCCCCATCCTGGGCCTCCCAGCCAGCACCTCTGTTGTCCCCAGGAAGGGTCCCTTTGCCCTCTCTGCCTCTCTCATCTGCACACACCTGGGTGGGCATTGACTTCCCGCTGACAGGACTCGGGCTGCCTGGAGCCCCCGAGAGGAACCTTTATCTCTGCTCCTTACTCCCAAGCCACCTGCGCCCCTTGGGTCCCTGACTTCACCCCATTTTTCCCTCCTTTCACACAATGGGGTGACTTAGCACGTCACAGACATGCCCTGGTTTTGAGAATAGGCAAGTCTATAGAAACAGAAAGTAGATTCGTGATGGCCACAGGATGGGGGGAAGGGAGAATGAAGGAATGAGGCGGGTGACTGCTCAAGAATATGGGCTTCTTGGCGGGCCACAGTGGCTCACACCTGTAATCCCAACACTTTGGGAGGCCGAGGCAGGAGGATCGCTTGAGGCCAGGAGCTGGAGACCAGCCTGGACAACATAGTCAGACCTTGTCTCTATAAAAAAGATTTTAAACATTAGCCAGGCGTGGTGGTGCATGCAACTATGGTCCCAGCCACTTGGGAGGCTGAAGCAGGAGAATTGATTGAGCCCAGGAGTTCAAGGCTGCAGTGAGCTATGGTTGAGACACTACACTCCGGCCTGGGCAACAGAGCAAGACCCTGCCTCTAAAAGAAAAAGAGTATGGGTTTCTTTTTGTTCTCAAGCTAGATAATGGTGACGGCTGCATAACTGTACAAATGTGGCAAACGTCACAGCATGGTGCACTTTCCATGGGTGAAGTGCATGCGTGGCATGTGAATTTTCTTGAATATTAGCTTGAGAATAATCTCCATAAAACTGTTATGAGCAACTGCACCAACAAAGAAATGCTCTGACTTCGGAAGAAAAGCTGGCAGCCCCAGGTAGCTATGCCCGCAGCAAGCAAAGCAAAATTCATGAAGAAGGCATGTCTTCTTTCCCTGGGTCAGAGGGGCGCCCCGGGGACAGGGGTGAGGGGAGCTGGGAGGTGGGGGTGAGGGAAGGCCATGACAGGAGCACAGCCGGGGCCTCCCAGCTGTGTTTTTAACCTTTCATTGTCCGCATTCATAGCTAAGTACGACCTCTCCGGACGCCTTTCTCTTTTCTCAGGCTCCACTGGGAGCCTCCTGAGGCGTCCCCGCCACCCCTCCAGGCCACAGGGCTGGGTGGGTGGAGCTTAGAGCCAGGGCGGGGCTTGGAGGGTGGAGCTTATACGTGAGGGTGGGGCTTAATAAATGGCACTTAACGCTGGGATGGGTCTGAGTGGGTAGGGTTTATAGCGGTGGGCGGGGCTTGGTAAATGACATGTAGGACCAGGGCGGTGCTGTTTGGGCGGGGCTTACATTGGGGGCGGAGCTTACACAGCTCAGCCCCGCCCCACTTTAAGAGGCTCCACGGACTTGGGTGCTCAGCTGTCCCGCTGCAGCTCCCAGGGCGGGCCTGGGCGCTGCTCCAGTTCCTTTGCCTCTTGCTCTGGCGGGTGAGGCTGGGCCGGGACGCGGCTCCGCGTGGCTGCGGGCGTGGGGACGCAGCGTTTCAGTCTGGGGCCGGCCTCCCCGCTCCGGCTCACTGCCCCCTACCTACCCTGCCGGGGTGGGGGACGGGCGTTGACGTTAGTCAGACTTGGAGGAGGTCTCGCCGGCGTGTGAGCCACCTCCCTGCCCCACCCCTCACTGTCCCACCTGCAGCCTCCACGGGGAGGAGGGATTCACACAGAGTGCCCGGGACCCAGGTGTCTGGGCTGGAGCCAGGGTACTGGGGTTGGGGTCCGGAGACGATCCCTGAATCAGAGCCCAGATTTCCAAGGAGCACAGCTGCTAAGAGTGAGAGCCAGATCTTCAGGGTCAGGGCTGAACTGGGGGAAGCCAGGCCTCCTCCATGCCTGCAGCTGCGGAGGTATTAAGTGTAATCTGCTCCCAGCAGGGACCCCCTTCTCTGCAAGTGTGAAATCCGCATGGCTAGGGGGATGGAAGCCTCCCCCCTTTTCTGGCTTCTGGTCACCGGCTCTGATGATGCGCGCAGTCGGGGGTGGTCTCCAGCCTGTAGCTCAGCCAAACTCAGGAACTGACACCCTAGAGGCAGCAGGGTTGGGAGGGCAGGCAGGAGTCTTCCTTACCCAGTGGCTCCAGTAGCCTGGTGGGGCGGGCGGGGGTGAGGGGAGCCTCTTGGGAAGCACCCCCACCCCCAGTGGACGGCACACAGATGGAGGATGCTCCCAGGTCCTCACAGTTGGCCTAACTGTACAGAGGAGGAGACTGAGGGTCAGAGTGGCCAAGTCTTTTTTTTTTTTTCAGGCCAGGAAAATCTGACTTTTATTTCTTAAATACTGTGACCAAAAGGGGGACAGTCCCCTAATAGGGGAGGGCTATAGAGCCAATGCCTGGTGGGTCATTAGCAAAGCTGCAGGGTCACTGAGTGGGGGTCCTGCTGCAGTCGCTTTTGCATATCAGAGCCTGGCTGCACACAGCTCTGGTGCCTCCCGGTCCTGGCTCAGACTCTTGGCCTCGGACAGAAGCAGCTGGGCCTCCCTTCCCCACAGCATCGTAAGGAACATACCACACCCAGGTGCCCTGTCTGCCAGGCCAGGACTCCTCTTATGCCCAGCCGCCTCTTTTTAAAGAGAATGCGTTTATTCGGGATCTTTTCTGATGTAGGCATTGATTGCTATAAACTTCATTCTTAGAACTGCTTTCGCCGTATTCTATCAGTTGTGTCGTATGTTCCATTTATGTTTGTCTCGAAATATTTTTTAATCCCCCTTCTAATTTCTTCCTCGACCCATTGGTCCTTCAGAGGTGTGTTGTTAAATTTCCGCCTATGTGTCAGTTTTCCGAAATTCACACATTTGTGGAAATTCCACCCGTTACTGTTACTGATTTCTAGTTCCGTACCATTGTGGTCAAGAAAGATACTTGATACTATTGCAATCTTCTTGAAATTGTTCAGACTCGTTTTGTGGTCTAACATATAGATGTTCTATCCTGGAGAACGTTCCACGGGCACTTGAAAGGAATGTGTATTTTGTTGCTGTTGGATGGACCGTTTCATGTATGTCTGTTAGGTCCTTTTCGTCTAGAGTGTAGTTCAAATCCAGTGTTTCCTTATTGATTTTTTTTTTTTTTTGATACAGAATCTTGCTCTGTCACCCAGGCTGGAGTGCAGTGGCATCATCGTAGCTCACAGCAGCCTCCAACGCCCGGACTCAAGTGATCACTACTGCTACTACTATTACTCAGTAGTAATAGTACTGCCTCAGCCTGCAGAACACCTGGGACTGCAGGCACATGCCACCATGCCAGGCTAACTTTTTTATTTTTAGTAGCGACGGGGTCTTGCTCTGGCTCAGGCTGGTCTTGAACTCCTGGCCTCAAGCGATCCTCCCAACTTGGCCTTCCAAAGTGCTGGGATTACAGGTGTGAGCCACCGTGCCCGACCCTGTTGATTTTCTATCTGGATGATCTATCCACTGTTGAAAGTGGGGCATTGCAGTCCCTTAGTATTACCGTATCATAGTCTAGCTCTCCCTTCAGAGCTCTTCATATTTGCTTTATATATTTAGGTGCTCTGATGTCGGATGCACACGTATTTACGATTGATGAACTGACCCCTTTGTCATTCTATAATGACCTTCTTTGTCTAGGTTTGCGGTTTCTGTCTTCGAGTCTGTCTTATCTGATGCAAGTATAGCCACCCCTGCTCTCTTGTGGTTTCCACGTGCAAGGTATATCTTCTCCCCATCCCTTCGCTTTCAGTCTGTGTGTGTCTCTAGCCAGCTGCCTCTCGCTTTGGCCCAGATGCCTGGTGGTTGCCCGGCAACTGGAGGAGGGGACAAAAAAGGGTTTTTTTCCAGGATGCTTTGCAAGCCCCTGGCCTGACGCTCAGGGAGTTGGTTTACAGACAGTCCCTGATGTAGTTGGCCCTGCTGCCTCCTGGAAGATTGGCTTTGCGGGGTGGTGGGGAGCTCCCCTCCCCAGGCTGACCGGTGGCCTCTGTCTTCCAAGGGGCAGCTGTTAGCCGTGGCCTGGGTGGGAGCCGTGGCTCTCCAGAGGGACTCAGATGACTGGTACTGCCAAGGTCATGGCCTTGGCCTTGGTCTTTGTGCTTCTGTTGCCCATGCAGGACATGTGGGGTCCAGACAGCCTGGAAGGGTGACTGCCTGAAGCTGGCCCTGCCATCTGGGGCTGGGGGAGGCATGGCGTGGAGAGAGAGAATGGTGGGCCCTGAGGAGAGGGTCCCATAGGGTCCTTTGCCGAGTTCCACTGATCCCCTCAACACAGGTTTTCTTTTCTTTTATTCTTTTTTCTTTTTTCCTTTTTTTAGAGACAGGGTCTTGCTCTGTTGCCCAGGCTGGAATGCGGTAGCATGATCATAGCTCGTTGAAGCCTCAGACTCCTGGGCTCAAGTGATCCTCCTGCCTCAGCCTCCCTGGTAGCTGGGATTACAGGTGCAGCCACCACGCCCGTCTGGGTTTTTCATTTTTATTTATTTATTTTTAAATTTCTTTGTGCTAGAGACAGGGTCTTGCTCTTGCTCAGGCTGGTCTTGAACTCCTGAGCTCAAGCGATCCTGCCACCTTGGCCTCCCAGAGTGCTGGGATTACAGGCGTGAGCCACCTCCTGGCCTGGGGTGCTGTAGTAAATGTGGCTTTTTATTCCGAGGCTTTGACATCTGGGGCCTTGCAGATACTGGGGAGAAGGTCCCTGCCAGGGCTGGCCAGTTCCTGGAGTCCTAGAGATGGTAAAGAGGACTCTGCTGCGAGTGCACCTCTCATATGCAAACCAACCACTCCGGAACCTACAGCCCCAGCTATCTACTGTGTGGGCTCTCACACTCCGGGTCACCATGCACCTGCCCTAATCACCCCCGGGGCCAGATACCAGGCAACTAGGGACAGTCCCTAAACCCCAGAGCCTGCCGAAATGATTCACACTACCCGGCTGCACACATTCCTTTTTGCAGAAACCACAAGAAAGGCTCTTGCCTATGTTTTCCCTCCTCTCTCTGCCTCTGACCACTGCTGCTTCCCTGTGTGGCCCTGGGTGGCGTGACACGTCTCCTCCTCTTAGAAACTGTTGAGTGACAAACTATGATTTTGGTGGCAGTCATCTCCTGATCTACTGCCCTTGCCAGACCTGCATAATAATAAAACCTACATTTCAAAACAGTTGCCCATGGCTGTAATCCCAGCACTCTGGGAGGCTGAGGCGGGAGGATCGCTTGAGGCCAGGAGTTCGAGACCAGTCTGGGCAAGTACGAGACCCTGTCTCTACTAAAAATAGAAAAAATTAGCCAGGTGTGGTGGCTCATGCCTGTAGTCCCAGCTACTTAGGAGGTTGAGGCAGGAGGATCGCTTGAGCCCAGAAGTTTGAGGTTGCTGTGAGCTATGATGACGCCACGGCACTCTGGCCTGGGCAAAAGAGAGAGATTCTGTTTCAAAAAGAAAACAAAAGAAAACAAACAAACAAACAAACAAAATAGGGGCCCAGCGATGTGTGGGGAGCTGAGGACAGAGGGCAGACAACAGACACACCACTTCCCGGGTGGAGGGGTGTCCACAGGACGCCGCCTGCTCGGCCTCCTAGATCAATGTCTGCACGCACAGGGCACCCCAGCAGGTTTCCAGAGGGAACGACAGCTGAATGGAACCTGAAGGACATGCAGGGGTTCGCCATCGGAGGCCATCAGAGCAGGATGCTAGAGAGACTGCCAACTGCAGAATGGCTGCGTTGGGACATGGGGGCGGGGGGCGGTTAGCGGAAGACGGGGTGGGCGGGCAGAGGCTATTCAGGGCCTCACATGCCAAGCCCACAAGGGTGACCTTCAGTGAGAGGCCACTGGGGAGCTGCAGAAGGGATTTATTTAGCCGGGGGAGGGTTGTGGTCGAGCCTGCCTCTGAGCCCTGCCAAGGTCACGAGGAAGATGCGCCGGAGGGGGCGAGACAAGGGCACATTCAACAGCTCAGGGAAAAGAAGGTGGCAGGCTGGATGCAGCGGGGGGAGATGGGCAGATCCCAGAGGCGGGTCTGTCTCTCCGGAATGGGGAGGGTCTGGGCTGCCTCCTTAGCCCCTTCCCGCTGCCATCCACTTCTCAAATGTGGGGACCCTGGCCGTCGAGTGGGCCAGAATGCACAGAAAGGGATCCCGGGAGGGTGCCAGTGTCCACAGGCTTTGGGGGCCCGTCCACTCTGTCACCTCTGCTGCTGCCCCAACCCTGGCTGCTTTGCTCTAAGCAGGTGATCAAGGTCTATTGGCTGCCCACCCAGCCCTGGGAGTGCCGTGGCAGAAAACAGGCTGGAGAGGGACAGTGGGTCACCACCACTGTGGTTCCCCCTCACTGTCTCTTCTCACGTGGCACCTCCTGTTCCCCCCGGGGCCCCCCACCTCCACTTGCCTATGGCATTGCACCCTGCCCATCTCCAAGCAGTCTGCTTGGCGTGGATTACTTTTTAGGCTTCTGAGCTCTGCCACCCCGAGGGCCAGGGCCACATGTTGGGACGGCCCTCTCACCTTGTCTAGCCCTTCACAACCTTATAAACTCTTCTCGCCCCCAATCCCGCACTCAGCTTTCACGCTTCCCCCCACATCCCCCACTTAGCTGAGTTGTTCTGGGCTAACTTTTTGTGCACCATTGCATTTGAGGCTCGCAGTGACCTGTTAAGCAAAACGCTTACCCCATCCTCCAGACAAGGAATTTGTGATTTGATCAGGGTAGACTAGCCAGATGTTTTGTTTTGTTTTTTAAGTTTTTTTGTTCTGTTTTATTTTTTTAATAGACCAAGCATGTGTTTCTCCCTTTGGGGTTCGGAGGTCAGCTGTGGCCTCACTGGGCCCTGCTCTAGGCTGTCAGTTTTCTATGTGTCGCTTCATCAGAGGCTTCCTGGGGCACATTTGTTTCATGGCAATGGGGACATGTGATCAGAGCAGCCGGACCACGTGCTGCTTCTTCAGCCTTTGTCTCAGATCTGGCGGGGGGTCACTTCCATCCGGGTCCCATTGGCCAAAGCAAGTCATGAGGTCACATCCTGAGTTGGGGGATGGGCAGTGCACCCCACCCACAGGGAGCCATGCTTAGGGGAGGAAGGAAGGAAGAATTGTTGTCCTCTGTTCCTACTGCTCTAACAAAATGCCTGAGGCTGGGTAATTTATAAACAATAGAAATTTTTACTGCTCACAGTTCTGGAGGCTGGGAAGTTTCTCAATTGCACCAGTGGATTTGGTGTCTGGTGAGGGCTCATTCTCTGCTTACAAGACGGCTCCTTCTCGCTGCATCCTTACATAACAGAAAGTGCAAAAAAGGGCCCGACTACTCCTTTTAATAAGTGCATTAATCCCATTCATGAGGACAAAGTTCTCGTGGTCTAATCACCTCCCAAAGGCTCCACCTTCTCATACCATCACCTTGAGGTTTAAGTGCCAACATATGAATATGGTTTGAATATGATACATTCAAACCACAGCACGTGTGAACAAACGATACCATCCACCACGGTCACGTGAAGTCCACAGTGAGTGTTCCTGATTGGCAGGAATTCAGAACCCAGGTCCCTTCCATCTTGTGGCTCTGCCGTCTTCAACATATAGCTCCCGAGGCCACCGGCTTGGAGAGGGGCTGAGCCTCCATCTTTTGAACTTGGATATGCACAGGGTGCATAGTGAGGATGTCAAGGCTACAGCAAACGCAAATGCTTAGAAACCAGGGCTCCATCCACACTCCCTCTCTCACCTTCCAACTTCCAGATGGCTCCAAAGCACCCGGTTTAGCTCTGCTGAGGGTCATCCAGGCCTCAAAACCCTTCAGTTATAAAGGGTTTGGGGCTGAGAATCCCATGGCCCCTGTCTCAGTCTGGGCACTCCACGAACGAAGAACGTTGCTTCCTTGTGGGAACCGTGGCTGCTCTGATAGGCGGGGGGTGGGAAGTTGAGGTCTTGCCTGCTTCTGCAGTTGGGAAGGCGTTTGCTCACCTTCCCACCTTGCCCACCTGCGGTTCGGAAGGTGTCACAGGTGCTGGGAGCAGGAGGAGCTCCCGCCCTGGGCCCTCTGAAACAGCCTGTGCTTAATGCTGTGGCCTCTCTTGGCTCCAGTTCTGAGAAGGCTCGTTTGTGGCAGTCACGGGGAGCGACATTCAACATCTAGAACTTCCCCAGCACAGACGCCCAGTTCTCAGAGGGGAAGGGGGAAGGAGGAAGGGGCCGTGGACTCCCTACCCCCCATGCTCACGCCTCCCTAGCTCCAGCTTCCGTCAAGCCACAAGCCCCTTCCCAGCTGGGGTCTGGTGGTCTTGGCTTCCTTCTGAGCCTCTCCCCTAAATCTGGTCCCCCCAATCACTGCGTTACCCCCACTGTCTAGTCCCTGCTCCTGCTGCTGTTCTTTGAAGTGCCTCCCCCAGGGCTGCCTGTGATCCATTCCAGCCCTTTCTGTGCCTCCCTCAGCCCTGCTGGGAATCACCCTCCTCCCTCCAGCCTCAGTTCCCTCCCCCTGTCTGTGCCTCTTCTCTTTCTCCTCCCTTAGGAGGTCCATTTTCAGCTTAGGTTCAAAGAGCAAGAATCTCTTTAAAGAGCCTTAGAGCCAGCGCAGTGGCTCACACCTGTAATCCCAGCATTTTGGGAGGCTGAGACTGGAGGATTGCTTGAGGCCAGGTGTTTGAGACCAGCCTGGGCAATACAGCAAGACTCTGTCTCTAAAAAAAATTTTTGTTTTAATTTGGTGGCATGGACCTGTAGTCCCAGCTACTCAGGAGGCTGAGGCAGGAGGATCACTTGAGCCCAGAAGTTCAAGGCTGCAGTAAGCTATGATGACTCCACTGCACTCCAGTCCGGGTGACAGAGCGAGACCCTGTCTCAAAAATTAAAATTTAAAATAAAAAAAAAGTCAGCTACAGCTACATGAAACAAAGATTGGGGCTATTGGGTCTTTACTGGCATGACTTTTTTTTTTTTTTCAATTTGGAGAGAAATTTTGTCCACTTCTGTCTCCTTAATGAGGCTCCGTACAAGCTTGAGAGAATCTGGTCCATCCCAGCCCGGACTCCCAAACCTTCTCACGTTGAGTTCCCCCATCTCCTGGGAGATGTGCACAGGGACAGCAGCTCTGCGTGTCTGTCGTGGCTCGTGCCGAGGGAAGCAAGTGCCAGCCTGACTGCCAAGTGGCTCCGGAGTAGACACCTGTAGGAGTCCCCTGTCACCGTTGTAACAAACCACCACAAACTTAGTGGCTCCAAACACCACGATTTTATTATCTTACAGTCCCGAGGTCAGAAGTCCTAAAATCAAAGTGTCAACAGGGCTGGTTCCACCAGGAGGCTCCAGGGGAGGACCCGTCTCCCGCCTTTCCCAGCGCCTAGAGGCCGCCCGCATCTCTGGACTTGGGGCCCCTCTTTCCACCTCCAGAGCCAGCAGCGCAGCATCTTCCAGTCTCTCTCTGCCTCCAACCCTCCTGCCTCCTCTTATGAGGACCCTGGGAGGACACTGGGCCCCCTCCAGATAATCCAGGATCATCTCCCCATCTTGAGATCCTTAATTAATCCCATCTGCAAAATCTCTTTTGCCCTGCGAGGGAACAGACTCCCGGGTTCTGGGTATTAGGACGTGAACATCTTAGGGGGGAAGAGGGCATTATTTTACCTACCGCAATACCCATGGGGGTCAAACTCATAAGACAGGGACCCACACACCACGTCTTGGGGGAGGTGATGTGTGGGTTTGCTTCTGGAAGACGCCAGGGGGTGGGGGTGGGGTGTGAGGAGAGGTTTCCAGGCAGAGGGAAGAGGGCAGCCCCCTGGATCTCCACCCTGGAGGCCTCTGCTCTGCAAAGCATTGGTTCTCTCCTGGGGCTGACTTTGCCCCCAGGGGACGCCTGGCAATGCCTGGAGAGAGATTCGGCTGTCACAGCTGGGCAGCAGGGTAGGCTGCCAGAGATGCCGCTAAATGTCTTACAACACACAGGACCACTCCCCACCACCAAGAACCGTCTAGCCCGAAGGTTAGCAGCTTGGAGAGCAGAATCCTTCTTAATGCGTAACTGCTGACATCTGCTTTCTGCCCCGTCTCTCCAGACTTAGAGAGGCCTTTCCCCCCACGGGCAGCTGGAGGGATTTTACTGGGTGACCTTCGGCCTTTCTAACTGCCCCCCCACTCGGCTGCCTTTCTGGGGAAAAGCTGCTTGGAGTTCCTTGTGACCCTTGGCCTGCTCCAGGAACGGAAGCCTCTGTGTGCCTCGAACGCTCCTACCTCAGGAATGCGAAGCCCCACGTGGCCTGGGCCCTGGAAGATGATGGATCTAAGAATAGTGGCATTTTCTCCCCACCCCCAGGCCTGTCCGGCTCTGGCCTGTGGGTCCCGGGCCCCTCACTGCAGCTGGGAGAGGTGGGCGAGACGGAAGTCACCCTAGGGAAATTTCCCCGGTTGGGGGCCTGAGCTCGTTCATTCCTGGGGTCACTGGTCAGCAGGTGACAGATCCGGGGAGGAGGGGCTGAGTCAGGATGGAAGGCTTCTCTGCAGTTCTCCTGTCACAGATCCCCTCCTGAACTCTCACCCCCTGGAGTCAGACAGGTTTCCTTGGGCTGGATTGGGGGAGTGGGGTACTTGTCTTGCCTACTGCAGAAGGGACCCCAGCTCGGGAGGCCTGATCCGGTGGAGTGTGGGCTCTGGTGCCAGAGGTGGGCCTTGTGTCTGCTGGCATAAACCCGCCCAGTGCCCTTGAGAGCAGGGCTTACTGCTGGTTCATCCGCCAGCAAGCCTGTGCTGCCCGCTGGGTGCTGGGGATGCCCCCTTCCTTGAGGAGCTCTCGGTGACAGGGCTCACGCTTGCTGAAGACTTAGCGGACAGTGAGATCCTGCGCTGCGTGCAGTTAGAGCAGCTATATTTCCTGGGGACGGGCAAAGGGGAAAGGCAGGCAGTGGGGATTTGGACAGAGAAAATCAGGGAGGAGGATGAGGAAGGCCAGTGTGTGTCTGGGGAAGCCCCTGCCCCCTGGGTGGGGACGTCAGTCCAGGGCATGGCCGTCCCTCCCACCCAGGCCCGCCCCATCCAGCTGCTGGGCCCTGGATCCACCAAGGCAGCCCGACTGCTGGGCGTTTAGCTAGTTTCCAACCAAAAGGTAGCTTAGTAAATACTGCAAGGCTCATCTCCCTGCAGACAGCCCTGTCATGGGTGGCTCGGGACAATTTTCCGTGGCATAATCACAGGGTCAGGCTCTGACCCTCTCATACGCTGGGTATGTAACATCCAAAGGGGCTTTCCAATGAAAGCCGCCGCCACCCCTTCGGAAAGTGAGTGTTGGGACCATCCTCCGCTGTGGCCACGCCTCGCCCGTGGGCCCGCCCCTTGCTGTCTCGACAGATGCCCTCCTAGGTTCACTGACTCCTTTTCCCGTGAACTGCCTGTTTCTGCTCTTTGCTC
Organism: Avahi laniger; assembly: GCA_963575035.1. Lineage (NCBI taxonomy): Eukaryota > Metazoa > Chordata > Mammalia > Primates > Indriidae > Avahi > Avahi laniger. The sequence goes on from CAUYSK010027954.1 coordinate 43,744, forward strand.
CTTTGGCCTTATCAACTTGAGTGAATTTTTAATGGACTGATAACACCTGGCGCTATGGTATGTTCCCTCCAAAACTCATGTTAGAACTGAATCCCCGGTGTGGCCTTTAAGAGGTGATGGGGTCACAAGAACTCTGCCCTCCTGAGTGGCTGAGTCCACTCATGGATTAATGGGTTAGTGGACCGTGGTTATCCTGGGACGGGAAACGGTGGCTTTACAAGAAGAGGAAGAGAGATGTGAGTGAGCACGCTCAGCTCCCTGGCATAGGGTGCCCTGTGCCACCTTGGAACTCTGCAGAGTACCCACCAGCCAGAAGGCCCCCACCAGACACGGCCCCTCAACCTGGGACTTCTCAGCCTCCAGAACTGTGCAGTAAATTTCTTTTCTTTATAAATTACCGGGTTTCAGGTATTGCGTTATAAGCAGCAGAAAATGGACTAAGACACCTGGCTCTGCTCACCTCGTGCAACTTTCTCCTAATTGTGCACACCCGGAGTCCAGCACGGGTGACGCGCTCCCAGAAGTGCTGTGTAGACTGTGCTTTTCGATCGTGTGTCTGGGGAGTTGGGAGGGTTCTGCGATACACGGAGAGTGGAAGTTACCGGGGGGCGGGCAGAAGCTGGTATTCCGAATGCCCATTCTCCACCAGTGCCCTCGCCTCTGGCCCAGCGGGTGTAGCCTGGAGGTACCTTGCAGGAGGACTCTCAGGTAGGCAAGTCCGCAGGTCCCTGACCTGCTTCCTTCCCATGGGCTTCTAGATGAGGAGCAAGGCTGAAGGAACCGAGATGGCGACCTGCCTGCCTGCCAGTGACCGATATGCATAAAGCCTCCACTTAATTTATGAAGACTGGACAAACGGTCTGGCATTTCCTCAAAAAGTGAAACATGGAGTGACCGCATGCCCCGGCAATTCCACTGCTCCCCAGTGTGAGCCCTCTGCACACGGCCAACGCTCCCCGGGTGAGGCCCCTGGGGTGTAGGCCTCCGCCTGTGAAACTTATAAACGAATGTTCATGGCGGCATTACTCCCAGTGGCCAAAAGGTGGAAACCACTGAGAGTCCATGAACAGATGAATGGATCCACCCAACACGGTATATACATACATAGCCACACAATGGAATATTATTCGGCCACGAAAAGGAATGAAGTACTAATTCATGCTACAACATGGAACAGCCTTGAAAACATCGTGCTCAGTGAAAAAAAAAAAGCCATGTTCATGTGAAGTAAACCAGAATGGGCAAACAGGGAGTCAGAAGTAGACCAGTGGCTGCCAGGACTGGGGAGTGATTGCCCCTGGGCACCGGGTTTCTTTCCGGGGTGATGAAAAGGTTCTGGAATAAGACAGTGGTAATCGTTGTACAACTTTGTGACTGGGCTAAAAACCACTGAATTTTCACTTAAAAAAAAAAAACCGAGCACTGCGAAAACCCAAGAAATACATGTAAAAAACATTTAGCAGCGGTCCTCAACCTTTGTGGCACCAGGGACCATTTTCATGGAAGACAATTTTTCCATGTGCCAGGGAAGGGGGGGATGGTTTTGGGACGATTCAAGTGCATTACATTTATTGTGCACTTTATTTCTATTATCATTACATTGTCATATATAATGAAATAATTATACAACTCACCATAGGTTGGGGACCCCTGCTTTAGAGGAAAAACAAGAGAACTTATGATGTGAAAAGGAACTGGCTTAAAAAAATAGATATCTTTTTAAAAAAAAAAGTGATAGTGGCTCCTATAGAATGAGTCATTGGGGAAGTGTGAGTGGTTTATTGATTTATTGTCCACACAGAACACCAGACGGTGAAAGCCGTCACCATCAACACCACTCTGGGGCAACGCGAAAACCAGGCCACCCTGTGACCCCAGGCACAAGGGCTAGCGCTATGGGGTTTTTCCCAGCCTTTGCCTTTACGGAAGACAAAATGCTGTTCTTGCCAGAAAGATAACTGGAGTGGAAGGGTTATAGGTTGGCTTCAGAAAGTGAATTCTGGAAAACGAAACTTCCCAAGCTCGCTCAGGCCAGTGACTCATCTTATCTGCTGTGGTGTTAGAACAGCTGCAATTCTATTATTATTGTTATTTTTTTAAGAGACAAGGTCCCGCTCCATCACCCAGGCTGGAGTGTGGTAGTGCAACCATAGCTCACGGTAGCCTTGAACTCCAGGGCTCACGCGATCGAGGAGGTGCAATTCTAAGACGAGAGGGAGAGAGGCCCGTGCTGCTCTCTGGACCACTGACCACAGCGTTCTCCTTTCGGGGCGGCTGCCAGGACAGTGCGTGATGTGCTCTGCTTTCAATGGGCTTCCAAGGTGCTGGTCCCGCTGCTGTTTACAAAAATCAGAGTGACACTCAGGGAAGTGAATCGATTCCCGAAGGAAAGCCCAGTGTTCCTGTGCCTGCTCCAGGGCCGGCCTCTTCGGATCAGAACCGTGCACGAATAGGAATTACAAACCGCCCACGCCTGGAAAGAGTCAGCCTCCTGTGGCTACTTGCCCCCCTCACTCTGACCATACTGGGGAAGTAAACTCCAAACTGTCACTAACCTGAAAATAAACTCAACTGCCTAAGAAAAAATAAACAAAGCTTCCTATTTTTCTCTGTGACCGACCTACTTGGCACTTGAGATGGAATCAGGTTGAACTCAGGTTCCCAAAGAACTCGAGCCTTCTAGAAGGTTCTCCAGACTTGTTCAAGCTTGCCTGGCTTCTGTTCTCAGCATGGGCATTCTGCTGCGATGCCTCGGCTCTGTTTAGGGGCTGACCTGTGAACTGCTCATCTGACATTTACGCATTTACACCCTTTACTTTTCTCTTCTCTTTTCTTTTCAAGACAGGGTCTTGCTCTATCACCCAGACTGCAGTGCAGTGGTGTCATCATAGTTCACTGCAGCCTCGAACTCCTGAGTTCAAGCGATCCTCCTGCCTCAGCCTTCCGAGCAGCTGGGGCTACAGGTGCGCAACACCAGGCCCAGCTAATTTTTTTATTTTTTGTAGAGACAGGGTCTCACGAAATTGCCCAGGCTGGTCTTGAACTTGGCTTCAAGTGATCCTCTTTCCTGATATCCCCAAAATAACCCTAACCCAGATATGAAGCTGTGTACAAATGGTTCAGATAGAATGTCTCTCCCCCGCATGTCTGTATCTAAGTGATCTGCCTGCCACTTCTTCAAATTTGACCCATCAGCAAGTCCTTAAATATCTGAAATCTA
>CAUYSK010027956.1:0-72023 GCA_963575035.1 Avahi laniger
TGTCCGATTAATTTCTTTCTATTTTTAGTAGAGACAGGGTCTCGCTCTTGCTCAGGCTGGTTTCAAACTCCTGAGCTCAAACAATCCGCCCGCCTCGGCCTCCCAGAGTGCTAGGATTACAGGCGTGAGCCACCGCACCCGGCCTGTGTGTGGGATTTTGACACAGCTATCACAATTCAGGGAACTTAAGTTTTTGCCCCACATTCAGTGAGGGACTAGTGACTTGAAAGCTCCCTCTCTGATTTGTTCTGAGAGAGAATACAGCCTTGGGCATGCATATGGTCTTCCAGCCTACCAGGGATGCATGTGATTTTATTTTTAAGCCTGGCTTCCTAGGAGTTGCCCCTGAGTTGGAATAGCTTATTGTTCAGCCAGTGTTTGGTCAAAGGTTGTATTTAAGCCCCAGGTGCTAGTGAAGCATCCATCCTTGTCAGTGGATCTTTGTGCAGCCTGGGGAATACTTTAAAGTCAAGCCCCACACCATGCTCTGATTGTTCCTGAGTGGGTGCAGCCTTCCCAGCCTGCAGTGTTGATCATGATTCCAGGCTTTTTTTCTTGGTTTTTTTCTTTCTCTGGTTCTTTCTGGTAAACTTCTGGAGGCTTTGTCATTTGGCTTTTTGCTACCAGTATCATGGAGCTAGCAGCACCCTCACAATTGTTCTCCACCAAGATCTCTATGTTTTTCAACAACAACCTTAGGCACAGAATTCTCCACAGTCTGTTCCAAATAAAGTCAGTCCCCTCAAGCAGAACTGAGGGGACTGTGGATCTCTTCATTCTTCAGGCCTGCCTTCCCTCATAGGCAGAACTTGTGTGCTGTACTGAAGCTAGAGTTGGGGACTGGCCCACTTCTCCTAGAGTGATACCCTCCCTACTGTGAGTAGGCTCTAGGGGGAAAAGGTTGTTAACCCCTGGTCTTCTTGCATTGCTTCTTCTGGTGCAGAACCTCAACTCTGTAAGCAAGCTTGAATGAGGGCATTCCAGGAGTCCCAATATTGACAACCTACAAGATCTGGGATAGAGCCTTAGGCTCTACAAGTAGGGGAAGGGAATCTCAGTCCTCACAGCTTCACCAACCCAAATGGAACTTCCACAATACAAAGTAGAAATCATCCAGGAGAGACTGGTGTCCTGAAGATAATTATTATTATTATTTTTTTTTTTTTGAGACAGAGTCTTGCTCTGTCACCCTGGGTAGAGTGCAGTGGCATCATCATAGCTCACTGCACCCTCAAACTCCTGGGCTCAAGCCATCCTCCTGCTTCAGCCTCCCAAGTAGCTGGGACTACAGGCATGCGCCATGTGTCTGATTTTTCTATTTTTAGTAGGGATAGGGTCTTGCTCTTGCTCAGGCTGGTCTCGAATCCTGAGCTAAGCAGTCTTCCCGCCTCAGCCTCCCAGAGTGCTAGGATTACAGGCATGAGCCACTACACCTGGCCCTGAAGAGAATTTCAAAAATACAAGAATGATTGACAGTGTCACACACAGGTCATATAAGAACAAAAACAAAGTGCATAACCTCCAGCAATATGGAAGTCCTTAGTGACTTTTTTTTAAGGTGATTTAATGTGAAATATGGTTGGAGTCAAAACCAGATAAAGAAATAATGATTAAATGAAAAGGAATGAATGAAGACTATGCTTTTTAAAATTTTAACCAAAGTTCCAGATAACTAGTTTACTTTTTTTATTTGTTTTTCTCTTTCTGTTAATTGTGTCCTATTTCTTTTTTACCATAGGTGAGACCTGGAACCCCTTCAAATTACAGTACCAGCTAAGAAATGTACGAGAGCGAATTGCAAAGAACCTGGTAGAGAAGGGTATTCTAACCACTGAGAAGCAGAATTTCCTGCTATTTGACATGACTACTCATCCAGTTACCAATATAACAGAGAAACAGCGACTAGTGAAAAAACTTCAAGATAGTGTACTAGAGCGGTGGGTAAATGATCCTCAGCGTATGGACAAGCGAACACTAGCACTCCTGGTGCTAGCCCACTCCTCTGATGTGTTAGAGAATGTCTTCTCCTCTCTGACAGATGACAAGTATGATGTGGCAATGAATCGTGCCAAGGACCTAGTAGAACTGGACCCTGAAGTGGAGGGGACAAAGCACAGTGCCACAGAGATGATCTGGGCTGTGCTGGCAGCCTTCAATAAATCCTAAAGCCAGCAGGTTGGTTTCTCCTTTTCCCCTGCTGGCTGGTGACTGTCAGAGACCCCATCACTGAGTTTTGTGTGATGATATGTCTCATCATTTTTTCTCTTGAATCAGGCTCCTGCTTTAGGGAGAGCAACTTCAGGGCTTCTCCATAGACATTGAAATCAAGCAGATTTAATTTCTTCCTTTACTTCCACTCTATAGGGGAATAAACTGGGTGAACCCACACACACCCAATAAACATATTCTCCCATTTCTTGGTTTAGTTTCATCCAGTGTGCTTTTGGATAAACAAGAATATCTAAGTGGAATCTGGAATTCTCCAGCCACAGAATGTGAATGAGATGAAGAGCAAACCATTTAATATATTTTTCTAAGTTTGTTTTCTATCTTAAATATATGTTTTCACAGCCTTTGTCTCGCTAAATATTGTAGCTTATTGAAATAACTCTCTCTTTGAATAAGGGACAACGGAAACAGAACTAATTTTTGGAATGGAGGGTCTCTCTAATGTCCTGCTAGTGATTTTCTCATCTTTCCTTTTCTAACCTAATGAGAATGTCCTAAATTTGATTACCTGGATCTCCCAGTCCTAGAGCCAGAAATACATTCTGTGCTCCCTCTTAGCATTATCCCGCTCCCTCATTCATTAGGACAAAAGTGTAAATGAAAAAAATGTATCTCTCAACCACCTCCTTCATGCAGTCAGCATTAGAATTTATAAGAGAGGAGAGGAGGGAGGTGGCATGAAAATTTCTATCTTTTAGCACGTGACTGTCCTGTTTCCTCCAGACTACTTTAAATGTTTCTGCTCTGATTGAATTGAGGAAATCGTAAGTTTCAATTGCTGAATATCAGTATATATGTGAACTCCAGATCATCTTGTTCCCTATTTTTGACTTCCTACACAAATTGATAAATTCTGTCTTTATTTAAGGGTTCTGAGAATAGTTTTGTCTGTATTTAATCCACAGGTACTCCCTTAGTCATCAGTCTCATTTCAAAAAAATAAAACCATCTCTCTGGCCAAATCTCTAAAACATTTTACATTTCAGTAGTTAGGGCAAGAAGCTTTATTAAGAAAGATCCTTTTTAAATTTGAGGTTACAGTGAGCTGTGATTGAGCCACTGCACTCTAGCCTAGGCAACAGAGTGAGACCCTGTCTCTAAAAAAAATAGATCCTATTTAGACAGCTAATTTTGAATTTGGTGTCAAAAACATGCTGATATAAAGTACAGTATTTAAAGATATAAAGACGACAGGCACTGAGCTGTGCTAATGTCGAGCATTTATTATACATTAATTGGATACTGCCTCTTGCCCATTACAGACAAACAGGCTGTCAAAGAGCTAATACAGATGACCCAGACTGGACATCAAGTCCTCCTGATCAGAGTAATTATTCATTTATCCCCTCTGCCAAACCTACTTAGCCCAACAAAAATTCCCTAATTCAGTTAACATTTTTTCCACTTCAGGTATCTCTTAGGTGAATAGAAATATAAATCGTAATGTAAAACAAATTCTAAATATGAGGTGAATAGAGCTTCAGTCTGGCTCTCTCTTCAAAGTACAGAAGCCAGTCCATGTGTTTTCTCTATCTGACTTAGCTTTTCTTTCCATTTGAACAATTCAGCATGAATTGAAACCAGGTTTTCCTGTGGAAAGTTTTAGCTTGATTGGAGGATAGAAGTTGAGTTGAGTTCTTTCTTGCAACTCTTAGTGTATATTTTTATATTAATATTATATCTCAGTAAGATGAGGATGTCTTCAGTTTGAATCTACGTAATGTTCGCTGCCAAACACTTTCTCATTTAATGCATACAGCCTTCACATTTCTGCATAATAAAGATCTATTACTGGCTCTCTGGGCATAGTTTTGTAACTTCGTTTGTTTAAATTGGAAATAAAAACTTTCCACACAACACTAGTAATGCCTTCCCATTTACACTAGCATACATGCCTCTGTCTTAGCCTGTGTAGAAAGTGAGGGATTCAAAAATACTATAATTGTGACATGTAAAGGCTGGGGGACAGGGCACATCAAGGCTGACCGCCAGCTAATGTTGTAGAGTCTGAATAGTGTCTCCATCTCAATCAAAATAAGCTAACCAATAATACCATTTATTTTTATTTTCTTGAGACAGAGTCTCACTCTGTTGCCCTGGCTAGAGTGAGTGCCGTGGCGTCAGCTTAGCTCACAGCAACCTCAAACTCCTGGGCTCAAGTGATCCTACTGCCTCAGCCTCCCGAGTAGCTGGGACTATAGGCATGAGCCACTGTGCCCGGCTGATTTTTTTTTATATATATATTTTCAGTTGTCCAGATAATTTCTTTCTATTTTTTTTAGTAGAGACGGGGTCTCGCTCTTGCTCAGGCTGGTCTCGAACTCCTGAGCTCAAACAATCCGCCCGCCTCGGCCTCCCAGAGTGCTAGGATTACAGGCATGAGCCACCGCGCACGGCCAGTAATACCATTATTACCATGAAGAGAATAAGTATGATCTATCCTACTAATATCTACTTACAAGTGACAGCTGAATTTATTTAGGAGCTAAAAGTCTTAAATTCCAAATGTAGGTAACATTCTATAACGAACTACAATAGAGCTAACATGTAAAAATATAATTGTGCTTATAATTAGCTTATTCTTCCTTTCTTTAGAATGTCTACAGCAAAAGGGATAGTAAGAAATGTATTTACTATGATGGTTTATACCTTCGTGATATTTTTAAGACAAAGCACTGTTCCAATGAGTCATGCTTTACACAATGTTTCTCAAAGTGTGTTGCAAAAACCATTGCACCAAGATTGTGCCTGTGTGTGGTGGGGAGGGTACCTTGCTAAAATACAGGTTCCTAGGAAATCAGTCTTAGGAGTTAGGAGCTTAGGAAGCTGCATTTTAAACAAACTCTCTAAAAGCTTCCATGTTAAAATTTGAGAAAACCACTTAATACCTTATTGCCTGTAATTCATTGATCCAAAAAACATTGAGTACTTACAAATTGACGGGCACTTGCTACGTGCCAACAATAAAAAGTTGTATAGAACACAATTCCAGCTTCAAAGAACGCACTTTTCTTTTTTTTCCTGACAGGGTCTTACTCTGTTGCCCTGGCTAGAATGTAGTGGCATCATCATAGCTCACTGCAACCTCAAACTCCTTGGTTGATCTTCCTTCCTCAGCCTCCAGAGCAGTTGGGACTACAGACGAGCGCCACCACGCCTGGCTAATTGTTTTAGAGATGGAGTCTTGCTATGTTGCTCACGAATTCCTGGTCTTAAGTGATCCTCATGCCTTGGCCTGCCAAAGTGCTATGATTGAAGGCTTGAGCCATCCCACCTGGCCTAAGAATGCACATTTAGGTGGGCAGATAAGATACTTTGTGATAAATGCTCAAATAGAAGTATTAACTTAATATTTGGAAGCCCAAAGAAAGAAACAGCATTCTTCCTGGGACTGTTGGAGAAGACTTTGAGGAACTGTATTTCTTTATGAGACTATCATATATTGAGCACCTTTGTAGTGAGGTACTATGCTAACTGCTTTATATGTTATCTCATTTATTCCTCACAACACTAAAAAACCCTACAATGTTCTTTTGAAGGAAACTCAGAGGTAATGAGGCTTGCCTGAGGACACAGAGCAGAGCTTGAGTTCAAACACGAGTTTTTAACCACTACATTCCCATGCTTCCATTTGAACTTTTGAACTTAGTCTTGAAGAATCTTTTCAGGTTGAGAAGGAACAGTCACAGGTACTCCAGGCAGGGAAAACAATATGTACAAAATAATTGCTAATGTCCTAGATTTAATGAATGTGTGTACTTTTCACATATTTCCAGAAAGTATTCTAAGGGTATATTCAAATTGTAGACTAAATGGGTTTTTGAAACTGGAGAATCTTTTTTGTTTGTTTACCTTCACTTATTCCTTCTCTGATGCTTTTCTTTATATAGAACTGAGTTTCCATTTATGATCACACCACCCTGAACATTCCTGATCTCATCTGATCTCAGAAGCTAAGCAGGATTGGGCCTGGTTAGTACTCCAAGGGAAGAACTGAGTTTCTGACATGTTTTTCTTCTCCCTTAATAACTTCTTTTACCATTTCTTACAGGGTAAGTCTGTTGGACGTGAATTTTCTCAGTTTTTGTCTGAGAAAGTCTTTATATATCCTTCACTTTTGAAGGATAATTTCACTAGATATAGAATTCTCTTGGTTGGTGGGTGTTTTTGTTTTTCAATACTTCATATATTCCACTCTACTCTCTTGCATGCATACGTGCATGCTTTTATTTTTTATTTTTTATTTTTTTTTTTGAGACAGAGTCTCACTTTGTTGCCCTGGCTAGAGTGAGTGCCGTGGCATCAGCTTAGCTCACAGCAACCTCACACTCCTGGGCTCAAGCAATCCTCCTGCCTCAGCCTCCCACGTAGCTGGGACTACAGGCATGCACCACCATGCCCGGCTAATTTTTTCTATATATTTTTAGCTGTCCAATTAATTTCTTTCTATTTTTGGTAGAGACAGGGTCTCGTTCTTGCTCCGGCTGGTCTCGAACTCCTGAGCTCAAACAATCCACCCGCCTCGGCCTCCCAGAGTGCTAGGATTACAGGCGTGAGCCACCGCGCCCGGCCACATGCTTTTATTTTTTTAATTGGAATATGAATATATTTCTTTATTAGAATACTCACAAGAATGAAGGACATAGTAGCACTCTTCTCATGTGATAAAGAATACATCTGACCCAATTGTGGCAGGCAACAGGGGTACGGGCTCTCAGAGCTGGGCCAAGTGTCCACTGAAGAAATCCCCATTGCCCAAAGAAAAGTTGTTTCCTTAGACTCCAGAATCCTTCATTCCAGCATCAGATGATGCTCTCTGCCCTTGACACTCCTCTTTCAAGACCCAGGTCAAGTGTCCCATGTCTCACCCAGGACACCCCTAGAATCCTGCAGCACATCTTTTTGGTATGCTGCTGCCCTGCCACCCTCAGGGATACAGTTGAGGGTCAGAGAGGGAAAGAACAAAACATCATTATTGCCAAAAGCAAACAGGGTATATTTGTAAATGACACTTGGACATAAGCTGAACCTCACAACACATGATTCCTCTCCAAATGATACATAATCCCCTTGAAAGCAAAGAAAACTCCTTGATCATTTTAACCCATATAATGATTCTATATGTCAGGCACAAGGGATACAAAATGGATGGTGTTTACTTCCATCATATCCTGCACACAGTAGGAAATTAGCAGATGAGAGCTAGAACCATATATCTATCCTGGTTTCATCAGGTTTCTCCTGGCTCTTCCTGTCTTTGAATGGTGCCACCACTCTGCTTCCATCTGTTCTGAGCATCAGTTCATTTTTCAAAAGGGAGGATAAAAGGATCAAGGATGGCAGAGCTAGTGTAGAAAGGCTTAAAGGGGAGAAAACAACCCTGTGAAACAGAACAAAAACAATAGAAAAATCCAGAAACCAAATGTAGTACTACAATATTTTATAACAATAGAAAGTAGCTGAAAATAATACATGCTAACACAGACAATATGATACACACCCACAGGGGGAGGAGTCAGCAGGGAGAATGTGGCAGAGGCCACAGGTTTAGACTAAGAGCCTTTCGGTGGACTGCTGAATGGACTTGATCTGCTGCTTCAGCTGTGAGCCTTCTTTGATAGTGACAGAACAGGCAATGACAGGTCTGGAGATCCCACAGGTCCGCCCCAGGGCCTGCTTGAAGGACACATTCTTGTCTTCACACAGCAGTGGGAGGTGCAGAATGATCTCCAGTGGCTGGTGTGCAGCCATCACAGTGAACTCAGAGATGCCCCTGTTGAGGGTTTTGGTTTCCACAGGCTCCCGTGCATGCTTTCTGACATCAAATTTTAAGAAAACTATAAAGAAGATCCTAATTATAACATATAAAAATTTGTTTTCCCCATTTTCCACATAGCTAAAATGCCCACAAGTATATATTCATACAATTTCTAAAAATGTGTTTAACTCCCTAAAGAATAAAATTAATTGCGTTAATGCTAAAATAAGTTATACTGCTTTTTGATATATTTCTATTATCTGTTACATGTATATATGCATCTTTATTTCTGTGTCCCCAATTCTTTTCAAGGCCTTGGTCTGTCTTTTTTCCTAAGTGAGATCCAGGTTGTCTATGTAATTTGGAAAGAGACAGACCAAACACAACTTTTTATTGATAATTGAGGGAGCCATCTCTCCCAGAAAGCAGTAAAATTCTCATGAATACAACACACAAAGTGAGAGTCACTTCTGTCAGAAATCTCCTTTTTCTAACATCCCAACTCACTGTGTTAGTTTTTCTTTGCATTCCAGATTGTAAAAAATTAGATTCAACTAGAAGGGAAAAAATCAAATACTCCATAAGAGCTCTTCAAATAGGCATCTTTTGTGTAGAATTTTTCCCTAAATATAAATAATCTGGCTACTGCTTTGTTTTTCTTAACCTAATTGAACCTCCCAAAGTATAACAGCATATTTTATCTGAACTTTCTTTAGAAACATACCTGGGAATCCAGGGGCTTCTACTCCTTCAGAAGGGCTTCATGACTAAATCCATATGTTTCTGCCACATAAAATCAGCCCAAAAGATATACATCATTTTCCTGATTTGATGGGAAAAAATTCAAAGCCAAAATTTTTCTAATATTTCAGAGGTGTTGAAATTTTTCCCCTGATCTAAAGATGAACTTTTAAAGATTTCTGGATATTTAAAGCCATAATATCACACAGTAGGTTAGCCTTACTAGTAATAAAAACAAAACATGTATCCCCAGCTTTTCTTGAACTCCCAGGTAGAGGACAATATGTCTTAGATAAGTTAGGTTAAACTGATTTATGATAATCCAAATTAGATTTTTTTCTTTTTTGGGGAGCAGGGAAGAAGAGATGGTTATGATTGAAGAGGGGAAGACTGGAGAAGAGAGAAGGTGACAGAATAGCTGGCTGGATTCTTAAGAACATTATGAACATTTAAAAGACTAAACAAATACTTTTTTAAAATGCTCAAGGTAATACAAGACATGTTTTAAACGAGATGGCTTGTTCTCCTTTTAATTCAGTCTTTCATTTCTCTAATTCATCCCACTCTTCACATTAGATACCTTTTCTTTTAAATTTTATATGGAACTATAATATAGTCACGAAGTAGGGGTGGGGGGGGAAACTATAACATAATCAGAGAAAAGTACATAAATCAAAATAAAATGTACAAGTCAATGAATAATGAACATAGCCATGTAGCCAGCACCCAGATTAAGAAACAGAATATTATTAGGACCCAAGAAGCCTCCCCTCTCCCAGGACCTAACTGAATGTGAGCCTCTCTTTGAATCCCACATCACTATATTAACACTTTCATTTATTTTTTTTTGAGACAGAGTCTCACTCTGTTGCCCAGGCTAGAGTGCCCTGCCGTCAACCTAACTCACAGCAACCTCAAACTCCTGGGCTCAAGCAATCCTTCTGCCTCAGCCTCCTGGGTAGCTGGGACTACAGGCATGCGCCACCATGCCCGGCTAATTTTTTCTATATAGTTTTAGCTGTCCAGCCAATTTCTTTCTATTTTTAGTAGAGACGGCGTCTTGCTCTTGCTCAGGTTGGTCTCAAACTCCTGAGCTCAAACGATCCTCCCACCTCAGCCTCCCAGAATGTTAGGATTACAGGCGTGAGCCACCGTGCCCGGCCAACACTTTTATATAATATAGACGCTTACCATATTTTGCCTTGTATGATGATAATCATATTCCAGTGCTTCTCAAATTTTTCCATTAGAAATGCACCTAATTATACAGAAAAAAATGAATGGTTAGCCCCAAGGCTGTCACAAGAAGCTGCCTAAAAAATTAAAATTTAATGTTAAATTTGCAGCGTTATTAGTAGTAGACCAATGTTTGTTTTTAATATAAATATGTCACACTTTTTGACTAACACTCCAGGAAGATGTGTCAATTTAATCTCGGGGACTTATGGTACACATGGCACACTGAAAAAGCTCTTCCTCTCCAAACCCCAACTAGACTGTAAGCTTTCCACAACTTACTTACATTTAAGTAAAGACTATTAAATTGAGTCTGCCTTACTATATATGAATCCCCTGTAAAACTAATACAATACCATGTACAGACAGATGCTCAAGTGAAAGAAATATTGTTGAACTGTGATTCTGGATAGGTTAACTAGCATTAACTACATTTATTAAATGTTTACCACGTACCTAGAATGTGCTCCCTGTTTCGAGGAGCTTAATCCCTCGAATGACTCTGAACGAGTATAAAACTGTACATAAGGGTTAACTATGGAACGTAAGCCATTAAGCCATTAGTGTTCTGCAAGACAACTCGGGTTGGGACTCAATCTCTCCATTTCACACATAACGTGACACATCGTAATTCTGTTCAGTACCATTTAAAAATCCAATCTGATCTCCAAATTATTTTCTGGAGATCGATACTTTTCTGCTAACATTTTGCAAAGCTTAATCCTTTCCACCTGAGAATAAAAGGTTTACATCCTTTCGCTCTCCAGCTTGATGCTCGACAAAGCCTCCTGAGCGCACGGAGCTGGGGCTCACGGAAGTCTAAGGCCACCAAAAAGCAAAAATGCCAAAGCTATCAGCCCCGCCCCTGAGATCCCCCACAGGCCTCCAATTGGTCCTTATGGCTCACTCTCTTCCCAGGTTGGTGTTCCAGCTTGCCGGTCGCCTATATAGAACCCACCTTTAGCCAGCGACTATTCGTAGATCGTTACGTCATTGCCCCATCAACCCCACTCCCATTGGCTCCCTTAGGAAGGGGCGGTCGCAACGTCACAGGCAACGGCCGCCATTTTGACTGAGCAACCCTAGTGACAGGAGCCGAAGCAGCAGCGCAGGTTGTCCCCGTTTCCCCTCCCCCTTCCCTTCTCCGGCTGACTTCCCGGGACCCCCACACGCCACAGTCCCGGTCCTGCCATGTCCCAAAAACAAGACGAAGAGAACCCTGCGGAGGAGACCGGCGAGGAGAAACAGGTGAAATGGAGGGGGTGCAGGCGGGCGAGCTGGGGGCGACCGAGATGGGGCGGGAGACGGTCTCCCACCCGTGCGGATTGGTCGTCATGGTCTCAGGCTCTGCAGGGGTTGGCCACTTCTTGCGTCACGCAGGTTGAGCTTCAACACGGCCTGCTGCTTTGGTTGCTGGTTAGTTAGGTCGATTGTCACTCAGTACAGTACCTTTTCTGATTGGCCAATAGGCCTACAGCTCAAACCATGGAAGCTGTGCTATAATTGGCCGGTCTTGGACGTGGGGCGGGTGTTCAGGTGAACGGAAGGGGGCTGGTGGTCCTGGAAACGATGTGTGTTACTGGTTAGTAGAGGTGAATGGCCCAATAATCAGGCTAGGGCCTGCATCCTCAATCCGCGGAAAGATACTGGTCGAGGTAAAGAAGTTTAAGAAGGACCAGCACTGGGGGAGAGGAGAATAATAATTATTATCATGGCTAGTTTAAGGCGGTAACTTTCACAACAGACCTATTTTGATAGTTGGGGAATGGTCTGTTGCTCACCTTCAGTAAGGGCTGAACAAGATTAAAGAGGACTACAGTTCCAAACAGAATAGTGGAGATTAAACCTAGAAAAGATGTCAACAGAATCGTGACGAGAAAGACACCACCCTCTTGCCCCAGAGTACCAAGGCAGTGGGACTTAGTCCACCCACGATTCTGTGATGAAAACATTAATGCCAAATGAACCTCTTCCTTGGGTTTGTATTTCACTTCTAAAATTTAGTACTGGGCTCAAGGACTCCTGAAATACATGTGGTGTTATATCTATGCCTGATTTTCAAGGGAAGGGGTTGTAATTTCACTAAAAGAGTCACACGTTGACTTCAGGTCCTTTCAGAAAGTCACTAAAAGGTCAGGTGTGGTGGCTCACGCCTGTAATCCCAGCGCTTACCCAAGCTAAGGTGGGAGGATGGCTTGATGCCAGGAGTTGGAGGCTGCAGTGAGCTATGATCGCACCACTGCACTCCAGCGTGGCTGGCAGAGCAAGACCCTGTCTCTAAAAAAAGAAAAAAAAAAAAAGCTGCTAATGAAAAGGGCAGCAGGGCCCACAAAAAGCAAGAAGAGATTGACAATAGTGAGAACCCCTGCAAGCCAATTGAACTTTTGGCATTTCCCCAAACTTCCATCACTTGCCCCACTAGAATAGGTATTGATATTTTGGTTAAAACTGGTGGGTAAAAACTAGTGAATTTACCGTATCTTTATTTTCCTTAAGTTAAAAACAGTGTCATTTTCATCTATTTACTCATCACCTTCCTACCACAATACTTATGGAAATTTTGAAGCAATGTTGTGTCATTACTTAGGTAGAGATTTTTGGGAAAGGCCACATAGCTAGCCTCCTCCACAGGGAGACTTACCAGATGGCCATCTTAAACTCTGAATAAGAAGGAAACATCTAGCAAACCTATTCCCTTTGATTTCCAATTTAAGTCTTAGGACAACCTAAGGAACCCTCCTACTCATCTGGTATCACCAGAAGCCCTGGCTAGCTCTTTTCCTAGCATCTGTGCTGAGTGAGCTATGGCCTGCTCTGTGATTAAAGTATTCTGTTTAGGTATTACCTTTAACCCAATACTCACACGTCACTGGGGTAGTTCCGTGGTGGAGTGTGAGAAGCAGCTTGTCTTTTTCTTCTCACAATACAGTCATCTTGAGCTTTACGGATTTGAAGTAAGGTCTAGCTTTAACAGCAGAGTAGAGATAGCATGTTTACAAGTGGGTGGATCTCCAGGAAAAGTTGATAGCATAAGGGTTATCAGATATTAGAAGCAGTTGTTTCTCAGTCTTTAATTTTATTTGGCTCATTTTTTTCCTCTAGGACACGCAGGAGAAAGAAGGTATTCTCCCTGAGAGAGCTGAGGAGGCAAAGCTAAAGGCCAAATATCCAAGTCTAGGACAAAAGCCTGGAGGCTCTGACTTCCTCATGAAGAGACTCCAGAAAGGGGTATGAAGCATAATCTCTTATCCTCTTCTTCTGGAGTCAAAGGGGATTCTTGGAATGAAGTCTATAGAGCTCTAAAGGATTCTTTTCTGAAGGTTTTGTTGAACAACAACGGAGAGGAATTAGAAACTTGAAATGAGCCAGGCAAATTATTGTAAACCCCTGATATATTATCAGTTCCCTTCTGATTTCCCATATAGGAAATTAAGGCTTAATGTTGGGGCATTTGGGTATGTGGGGGAACGAGGAAAGGATATTAGAGACTGGAATGTAGATTGCCCCAAGACATTTGCCTGTTTGGATGGTGGGGATTTTAGGATTGTGTACTTTTTAAAAATTAGAGATAAAATGTGGAGTGCATCATTTCAGAAAAAGATGGAACTATCTGTCCTGTAGAAATCCTTAACCTGAAATGTAGATTTCTTCATACCTTTGAAGTTAGTACCAGCCATTAAAGGTCCCTCAGTGACCTTATTTTTTGTCCAGAGTGGTCCTCCTCACCAAGGGAAAGCCTACCTTGATAGCCATCTAACTCCTGATCAGGTTTCTCAGTCCTCAGAGGTACCTAAAGCTGATTGAGGAATTGTAAATCATCAAACTGGAGTGGATGAAATGGAGAGTGAAACAGATCTCCGCGGAGGATCCCAGTTACTGAATCTCAGTCACTGATGATAATAGTGTGATGCTGATTTGCAGTTTACCTTGCTGTAGGCAAGGCAGGCGTGGGCAGGCTGTCACAGTCATGGAACATGTGTGGGAGCAGTGAGAACCAAAGGAAAAGTACATTATCCTCCTGAACAAGCCCAGTTTCTATTTCTGGTCTGAGAGAATAATTTTTAATTTTGAGGTTGATCTGCTGATTGCTGGGATAGCCCCAAAGTGACTGTTCTATATATGTTATTCATTTCTATTTCCCCAGTACTACGCTTTTGCTTTGTACCTAGTAAGGTCCTCAGTAAGCCTTTATGATAAAGTAAGTAATTTTGGTTGAACCATCTTGTACTGAGTAGGGTACAAAGGATTTGTAGGGGTTGCCCCTTGACTCCAAAAATACACACTCTAGCTGGGAAACTGCTTACATACCTGAAAAAGTCAGAACACATAAGGGAGAAGACATAAGTACATGTAATTAATGTTAAACTGTATATACATAAGGTTAATTAAGGAAGACATCTTGAAAGATCTGAGTGTGGATAAGGGTTTATGATGGATGTGAGATGTGAGTCTCCTTGTTTTTGAGGAAGGCCAGAGCTCCTCACTCACCTAAACCTCCCTCTTGTCTCTTAGCAAAAATACTTTGACTCAGGAGACTACAACATGGCCAAAGCCAAGATGAAGAATAAGCAGCTGCCAAGTACAGGACCAGATAAGAACCTGGTGACTGGTGACCACATCCCCACCCCACAGGATCTGCCCCAGAGAAAGTCCTCGCTCGTCACCAGCAAGCTTGCGGGGTAACCTGGGCCCCCCTCTCCTCCCCTTCCTCACCCACTGGACTTCTATAGATCATAGGCAGGGATGGAATGGGCACCTAGTCAGATCTTCTCAGCCTGTTAGCCAGAAGTGACTGTGATTTTGCTGGGGGCTGCTGAGAAGGTAATGTGGGTTGAAGAGGGGCTCTGAATTCATTTCTTTGGTTAAATTGAGACTTCTACACCCTCACTGTAGTTCAGGTAAGAGCCCAGAAATAGGAAAGACTAGGATTGGATAATGCTGCAAACTCTTTTTCTTTTGTGAGAAACTGGGGAGATATGATTTCTCCTTTTGGAAGAAAATGTCCCAAAATTAGTTAGGCCGAGCCTTGGGAATAATTTGGCAGGTTTAACATCCCAAGGCTAACCTGACATGGTTGGGAAAGGTAGATTGAATGAGATATGTTTCCTGTGCTTCTAAGTGTTTTGTCCCTTAGGCTGCTATTGCTTCATGTTTCCATTTTGGCAGGTGTAGAGAATCTCAAAAAGAAAAACTGACTTGCTTGCCTAAAACTACAGTGCCCACTTAACTTCCCTTACTTAGTATCTCTTACAGTTTGCCCTGGGTCTCAAATAATGTAAAGACTGATGAACATTATCCATATGGGCACCTTCTCTCTCTCTTCCAACGGGTTGCTTTTGAAAATATGGGATAGTGGAAAGAGTACTGGGTTAGGAGTCAAGATATCGGAGTTCAAGTTCCACTCAGTCTCAACAGAACTGATTTATAAGCTTGGTTGAGTCATTTAGCCTCTCTGGATTTCTATTTCCTCATCTGTAAAATAGAGTTAAATATATATAAAATTGATTCTGATCCTAAAACCCTATAATTGCTAGCAGAAAAACCCTGTGCTATTCATTGTAAAAACTAATAGTGAGGAAGGCCCATGGGTGGTGAGCCTCTGTGATACTGGGAATGTACTAGAGAGCGGAACCTTTTAAGGGCTACATGAGGAGTGAAGAAGTTGAGATTGGGGGGTTATAAATTCAGGCAAGAGAAACTCATAGATATGATCTTGAGGGTCAAGAAAAAAACTTTTAAGAAGCTAGCCATGGAAGCCTCTTGCCTCTGACCCCACCCACTTTCCCAGCCTAAATCTGGGCCTTAGCCGCAGAGCTGTGGGCCTGAGGAAACGTGTTCAGTCATGCACATGTGTTGACCCATGTTTCAGATATAGTCATATGCCAAGTATATTGTTAGAGAAAGAGCAGGAAAAGGGATAAACTGAGCTAGCCCCTGGGGCTTAGTACTGCTACAGGGCTGGAGCAGCAGGTTCTTAAGAGATGATTCACCTTGGAGGAAGCTGGGGAAAGTGGTTAGGGAGAGAGAGGAGGAAGACTTAGAAATCTTTTCCTTCCCAGAGCTCAGTAACCCAGCTCTTGTGCGATAAGGGGAGGTAACAGTGCTGATTCATGAACAAGTAGAGGAAAGGGGTTGCAGGTGACCAGCATCTTCAATCTAGTTATCACCAGCTTGGCCTGAATCTTAGTGAATGCAACCTGCTGGTTAAGACAAAGAGGGCCAGGGTGAGAACTAACTGTTCAAAAGAGCAAGATTCTGTAATCCTCTCTTGCCTTCTCACCTCACAAATCCTGATATGCCAAACATTTGGGCCAATGAGAATGACTGATAAACTTGCTGATATGCATGTGGGGGATGAGGTGTGCACACACTTCTCTCCTGACTGGCCATCCAGTTTTCAGGCCGTCATGCAGATTGGATAGGAAAAAGTTGGTGAGGAAGGAATGGAGAGAGCAGGATCCCTGGACTCCCTAGCCCCCAAACTCCTTGACTGTCACTTGTAATTGTATACAGTTTTCATGTTTCTTGCTCCATTTCCTCATGCTGTCGTCCTTAATCTAAAGTCCATGTGGGAAGGGGAAAATGCCGAACATCATTGTATAGTTTCCTCAACTGTCCCAGCCATGTGTACATAGATATGTCATGTTATTATATATATAAATATATATATAATTTTGTACGTTTTCTTCATCTCCGATCTTCTCGAATTCTGTACTTTTTTCTTTTCTGTCTGAGCTGCCTTCTCTATCGCTTGAGTCCTCAACACTACTGGTCACAATGAGTCTGGTTTTTAGGAAGGAAGAGAAAGAGTAGGGAAACCAGAAAAACTATTGGTCTCACTCTCTCCCTACCTGGTCATCTTCAAGGATAAAAAAGCAAAGAAACAAGCTACATTCTGTGTCTGTCACTTGTCGCTCTAGCATGAAGTACATAGCTTTCTTAGCAAGAAAGGGTCATTTCAAAAGCCAAGTGCAAATTGCTTTGATTAAGCCCAGATTATTAAATCCACTCAAAACGTGTGCGATCTGGCCTTGACCTCCACACAGTCACTACCTCCTCACTGTGCTCCTCCGTCAGTCTTCACTGCTACGAGTAGCTGTGGCTGTGCCTCTGAAGCTGAGCCTGTTCTCAGCCAGGCAGCTTATCCTACTGGAAGCCTCTAGTTATTATTATTTCTTTTTAAAACCAGTCAAATTTAGCAATTAAATTTAAATTTAATTAAATTTGAGAAACATAAATTTTTTCAAATTTAGAGGGGTTGAATACCAACTTTAGTGACACTAATGTTAATAAGTTCTAGTAACCCACTACTATTGGACCAGCCCCTGGTTTTTTGTGTTTGTTTTCCATGGTTATCTACAAAAAGGCAGAAAACATTCTATTTTACAGAAAGGAAAAGAATTAAGTCTTCTCTTTCCCTTTCTTTTTTTTATTTTTTGCAATTCCTCTATGGATAGGAGCCAGGTAGTCTAATGATTATTAAGTGTGGAGGAATTATGGGGTAGAGACTGGGAATTCAGGGGTTTTATTCCCCTATTACTTGACAGTGTTCTTTTTTTCTTCTGTGTTCGTCTGCAGTGGCCAAGTTGAGTGATGCTGCCCGGGGCTCCGCCAGATCCTGAGACGCTGCCCCCCTGGGTCCTGTGCTGGCTCCTGCCTCTCCCTGCTTTTGCAGCCAGGGGTCAGGAGGTGGCTCGGGCACGGGCTGGAGAGGCAGAAGCCCCTGCCCGTCGGTGTCCCAGCGCATGGAGCCCCTTGGGCTGAGCACCAAGACCTTGAACCTTTTTTATTTTACCTTTTTCCCAAATAACTGTTGGGAGAAATCTCAATGAAATCCTGGGGGTGGGATTGAGAGGGTGGGGTGGGAGATTTGGGAGAATATGAATTAGGGCTCGGAGTTGATAAAAACATTCCTAACTATCCTCCTCCTTGACCCTGTGACTGGTGTAGGGTAGGTGTGAGGGGGAGGAAGCGGGAGTAGACTAAAGGTAAGGAGTTCTAGTTCAGTTCTGTGGATAAATGCCTTTCGATATGGCTGGAGACCTGGTGCCAGACAAAAGAAACTCAGTCTACATACAGCAGGTTCAAACAGCTCCTCTGATTCTGTAGAGCTAGCTGAGAACCTAATGTTAATTGTTCATTTAAAAAAGTTCTGTCCTTGAAATAGATTTGATGTGGGGAGAGGGGAGTGAGTGTGGGGGAAAGGAGCCATGAGCATGGGGAGCCCCGCAGAGCCCAGGGGACTTTTTCAGTATTTGAAATAAAAAACAAAAAAAGACCCACAAAAAAACCCAACCCAGAAATACTCTGAAGCAGTTGGTGTGTTTTATTGGGGTTTGGGAGGGGGAAGAAAACAATACTGAAGACACTGTTCAGGGAAGAAGCTGGTATGGGGCCCTGAATTTCTAAGGGACACAGGGGCCTTTAATGTGGAATGCAGCTGGGCTCCCCGATTCCATCACTTAGGGAGAGGGAGCGGCAGTGTTGACATACAGACCAGGGCTTTTCCTAAACTCTCTCTGTCCCTGTGTTTCTGTAGCTAATGTAGAAGATGCATCAACCTCAGCTTGTGGCTCAGAAAAATGAGGGATTGAAGGTATTTGATCTAAATGGTTGACACCTACAACTTAGTCCAGGCTAAGCAAAAAAAGAAGCCCATTCTTCCTTTTTCCTTTCAGTCTTCCATTCCTTCGCAAGTTCCCATGTCTGCGAAGGAGAAATGTGATAACATCCCAAAAGATCTTAGCATTAAGTTAAAAGAAACGCAAGCCTTTCTGCTTGTGGCCAGCAGGAGGCACGGTAGCCTCTTTCCTCATGGTATTGCAATTTGCTTTGCGGGAAACCTGCCACAGGAGTAAAAGCTGCTTGTGAATGTAATGTTCAGAAGAAACATTACCAAAGGAGAAACAAATTCACGCTGCTCTGTACCTCCTCCTGAACCCCACCCTTGTAACATTCACACTGGTAGATTGTAGCAACTTGTCCATTTTGCCTGACTTTGATTAGGAGAGTTGATCATGGTATTTTCTGAAACATGATTGACTTCTCAAATGAATATACTTCAGGGAAGATAAATCCAGGAAACATAGATATTCCAGAGAAATCCCCATTGTACTAAGGGGAAGGAAGTACCTTCTAAACTGGAGAAGGAATGTTATACTCAGTATCTGACTCATTCTTTTTCTCTCCTTAACCAGAAGCTTTCCAAATAAATTTTCAACTACTCTGGATGTTATGAGTTTGTTCTCTTCTGGTTTATCCAGGGGATTGTGATGCATCCTAACCATCTGCCTTTCTGAACAGCATGCTAGACACTGAGTGAGCCAACTAGTATGAAGCTATAGTAAAGAAAGGCATTCCCTATCTTTATGGAGTTTATTATCTAGCTGGAACAAAATAATACGTGAAAAAAGTTCAAATAACAGGTAAAAACTCAAAGCTGTATAATCCAGGGACATAAATTAATGGTGTTTATTGTGGTGGGGTTAGGAAGCCTTCTCATCCTTGCTCACCTTGAGCCAATCCCATGACTTCTGAGCATGTTATCCCTGGTTTATGGCTGTTAGCTGGATATGGCTGGGGAATGAGGGCAGTGAGGTTGAATATGGGATCATTCAGTTAATGCAATTTCATTTTAATACAGGTGAAGAAGTTAAGGTGTAGAAATAAGTTACTTGTAAGGTGGCAAAGCTTGTAAGCTGAAGAGCTTGAGTTAGTATCTAGGCTTTTACATGATCTTTTTCCCACTATTCCTGGCTTACTTGGTCTTTATTTTAAGCTGTGGCCTTAGGAATCCTGGGGTGCCAAGAAATGTTTGTGGCTGTCTGTATTTCAGTTAAAAACTTGCTATTCCTTCTTCGCTCCCATACTATAGGGCTAGGCAACCAAAGCAAACTGATCTTGCAGTGCTTCAAATAGCTATTCCTGCTCATTATTTTAGCTAAGTGTTTTCCAAAATCTTTATCCCAAAGACTTGAGTCCAGGGTTCTTCCTGAAAAGCCTCTCAGCTGAGCCATCTGATATGCGGGGTGGTAGGGATGAAGTTACCATTACTGTCCAACAGCATTTATTTTACGCTGGTATGGCCCAGGCATAGAAAAGGCAGACAAAAGAAAAATAACGTGGAGAGTTGCCATTGAAGATATCTACAGCCGGCTGGAAGGACCCCACAAGCAGCCCTTTTCTGTATAGTGCCCTCTACTGGGCTTTGAGGGAGGTTAAAAAGGAAGGGGAAGATTTGTTCTAAGCTGGGAGAGCCAAGATATGGGAAATTTATGTAGTTCTAAGCAGAATTCCAAGAGCTAAGGGAAGGAAAGTCAGGAAGTGAGTTGTTAGCTGAATTTTATTAGAGACAGATGACTTACTAATAAAGATAGGGTGGG
Source organism: Avahi laniger (assembly GCA_963575035.1). Lineage (NCBI taxonomy): Eukaryota > Metazoa > Chordata > Mammalia > Primates > Indriidae > Avahi > Avahi laniger. The sequence goes on from CAUYSK010027956.1 coordinate 20,347, forward strand.
ACCTCCATGCTTGGGCAGCAATATTTTAATTCACAAGTAATTGTTGAAAACTTACTTTGTGATTGGAAATATTAGCTGTTTTTGGGCAGATGAACAATGTAAGAGATGGTTTCTTTCCTAGAGGAACTTGTAGCCTCACTGAGACACTTCTATATATAATATAACACAAGACAGCATATGATTAGGCAGTAGAATTCTGAGAAGGGGAAATCCAACTGGACTCATCAGGTGAATATTAGTAGAGGAAATGGAAATTGAACTAGGCCTTGAAAGATGGGTAGTATTTAAACAGCCCAGTTCAATTATTTAATAAGTACCCACACTATGCTAAAATACAAAATGAGTGATATGTGGCTGCTGGTTTCAAGGAGATTGATTACACTTTCAAGGGGCAACTACACATGAAGAAACCATATTACAGTGTTAAAACTTGCAGTAGAAGTGTAGCTACATAGAGGATTAGGGATGAGTAATTAGTAATAATTGCTAAATATTTTTACTTTGTGTCAAGACTCGTGCTGAGTGCTTGATTTACATCTCATTTAATCCTCACAACAATTCTATTAAGTAGATACTCTTACTATTTCCATTATACAAATGGGAAAACTAAGACAAAATAACTTACCCAAACCTCACATCAGGAAGCTTCTAAGAACAGGATTCACCCACTGCCTACAAAGGGATAGGGAAAAGAACGATCAGGAAAGATTTCATGGAATAATCTCTGAAAGATGAACAAGATTTCTCCAGAAAGGTAAGGTGAAAGGGGGCATTTTGGTAGAGGTACCAACACTTAGAAAAGGATGAGACAGTATGGACTCTGATGTTTCTGCAGTAGCTGTATCAAATGAGTCCTGGAAAGCGGCTGGAGATCCAGCCAGGGAGGTAGACGGGAGCCAGATTACAGAGCAAATGACATGCAGGCAGGCCTAGGAACCAGATGGGATTACAAAGTCAGATCTGTGTTTTAGATCACTGCCAAATGGTGGGGAGAAGGAATTTAAAGGGGATGGATTTAGAGATGGACCTGTTCTAGTCTGGCTAGGCTGCCTGGTTTTAAATCCTGATTTTGATATTTTTTTGATAATTCTGGACAAGCTCCTCAAACTCTGTCTCAATTTACTTATTTGCAAAATAGAAGTGATGTGGTACCTACCATAAAGGTTATGATGATGGCCGGGCGCGGTGGCTCACGCATGTAATCCTAGCACTCTGGGAGGCCGAGGCGGGCGGATCGTTTGAGCTCAGGAGTTCGAAACCAGCCTGAGCAAGAGCGAGACCCCGTCTCTACTAAAAATAGAAAGAAATTAATCAGACAACTAAAAATATATAGAAAAAATTAGCCGGGCATGGTGGCGCATACCTGTAATCCCAGCTACTCGGGGGGCTGAGGCAGAAGGATTACTTGAGCCCAGAAGTTTGAGGTTGCTGTGAGCTAGGCTGACGCCATGTCACTCACTCTAGCCCAGGCAAAAGAGTGAGACAGCGTCTCAAAAAAAAAAAGAAGTTGAGGGACAAGAGAGTAAAAAGCATGCATAACGTATAAGGAGATTGGAATTATTGACACCAATTAAAAAATTTATATTTACTAAGCTTGAAAAAATAAAATCAAAATTAAAGATATGTGGAAGGTTAAGGGAACCATAAGATATGGCATTTAGGAAATAAAGCAATGAAAATGAAAAAAAAATAATCGAAATTAAACACAGGACAAGTTTAATACTCATTTGACACAGTTAAGAAATAAATTAATAATTTTAGACCCCAATTACATTGTAAAATTTTATTTTCCATAGAATGTAACATAATCATGGAAGTGATATCTCATTCCATTGATACATTTTGCCCATACTCAAGACAGGGGTGAAGGTCATTGAAAGTCATATTAGAATTCTACAAATATCATACATTTAAGAATCCATGTAAGGGGGTTATGTCAGGAATGGCCCTGCTAATCCACACAGTCACTTAGGGACCCAGGATCACAGAGAGCATGTTCAATATATGATTTCCTAGATTTCCCTGGGCTTCACTATCCTAGTAAACTGAGAAGAGAAAGAATATGAGGGATAATACACTGGAAAGAATTAAGGCTCAGACATGGAGGTGGAACACATATTTTTATGTGCATTTCATCAGCTCAAAGTCAGTGATGCAGCCATCCCTAGGAGTTATAGAAATTAGAAACATCGTTTAGCTCTGTTCCCAGAATGAAAGGAGAAATGTTTTTAGATGGTTACCTTTTGATTTTGGTCACGAGAGAAATCCTTTCTAAAGTCACTTTGGAAATTTGTATTTCCCAAACATGGCCACAACAATATGTCCATTCCCACACCACTTTTGCAATGTGACACTGCCACTTTTTCATGAGGAAATGACATTTTATTTCTTTAGGCCTTTGACCATGAGCAGGCCTTGGAGCTGCTTCAACCACCAGAATAGGGAAACAATGGCACGGTGCCAGTTCTGGGGAATATTAATTGATCCTCAATCAGGATTGCAGCTTCACACATGCTGACTCTTGAGATGTTCCCCATTGGGACACAGGTGCCATCCTGTTTGAAGTCCAAGACACATTGAGAGACCATGTGTAGATACTGTGGTAGAAAGCTCTGGCTAAGCTCCCAGCTGGCAACCAGCATCAACTCCAAGCAATGGCCCTTCCTGGTGACTAGCCCTAGCTGCTACCTGACTGTAATGGATGAGGGACCTAAGCAAGAATCACTTAGCTAAGCCCAGGCAATCTACAGAAACACAAAAGATAATAATAAATGATTATTTTTATGCTGTTATATTTTTGGGTAGTTTGATATGCAAGAATAAATAACTGGCACAGACATCTATCTATTCAGCTATTTGTTCCTGGAATTGAATTATTATTATAAATAATACCCTCTACATATAACATTATTATTAGGATTGGGAAGTGCAAAGAGGGTTGAAGGCCTTGAGGAGATTGGAAAAAATTTTATTGGAAGCTGAAGAAAAATATGACATATTATGTAGTGTTGGAAAGTTTAACAAAATAATCACTTACAATAACATGGAAAATAGAGCATGCACTTAAGAAACTGGTGGCTGCGGTGAAGAAGATGTTTAACTTTGTAGCTCCCATCTCATATGCTCTTCTGCAACATGCCTTTGTCACTCCACTATCAGGACATGGATTTTGGTTTTTAACCCTTGAATTTGAGAAGGCTTGTGGCTGCTTTGACCAATCAGACATGGCAGAAGCTACAGCGTAGTAGTTCAAAGAGTAGTCCCTGATTTTCCCAATAGCTTCAGATTTCTGCTTCTTGAGACTCTTGTTCTTGGCATGGTCCTTCTCAGAACACAGCTGCCATGTTTTGAGAGTCCAGCAACATGGAGAGGCCATGTGCGGGATCCAGCAAACGGCCCCATCCAATGGTAAACATCCATGGTCAGTCTTTTCAGCAGGTCATCTAGCATGTCCAGACCAGGTGAGCATTCAGGGGACTCCAGCCTCAGACGCAAACTGTATGTAACTGCATTAGAGACCCAGGCAAGTACTACCAGCTGTGTCAAGTTAATCCACAAAACTCTTAGATATAATAATAAATTGTTGTTTAAGCCACTAAGATGTGAAGTCCTTTATTATGCAGAGGATGGGGCCAACACTGCTGTGAGGACCCAAAGGACAGAATATCACACCTCAGAAGATTATTGAAATAATCTAGGACTTGAAATATGATGGAACTTACTCTACTTGGTTTTAGAGCAGTGATCCCTTTATTATTTTGATTTCTTCCCCTTATAATGGGGAATGCCTACCCTTACGTCAGTCCCACCATTGTATTTTGGAAGAAAATAACTTGTTTTCTACAGATGGAGAACAGTTTTGCCCAAGATCATACCTAGAGTCTCACCTTTATCTGATTTCGATAATAAGATTTAGAATATTTTGAGTGCATGTTTAGATGAGATTTTGGATTTAGAGTTAATGCTAGAATGAGTTAAATTTTTGGAATATACTGAGATGAGATGAACATATTTTGTATATAGTATGGATATGAATTTTAGGGTACCATAGGACAACCTATAGTGAGATTAATAATGCTCTCCAAAAATTCATATCTACTTGAAACTTCAGGATTTGATCTTATTTGGAAATAGTGTCTTTGCAGATGTAATTAGTTAAGTGGTCATAGTGGATTAGGCCTTAAGTCCAATTATTAATATCTTTATAAGAAGAGTAGAGAAAACACAGATAAACACAGAAAATACTATGTAAAGACAGAGGCAGACATTGGAGGGCAGCAAGGAGCTAAGGAAGGCCAAGAATTGCCTGGAGCCACCACAAACTGGGAAGAGGAAAGGAATGATTTTTTTCATAGAACAGAGGGAGCGTGGCCCTGAGGACACCTTGATTTCACACTTCTAGTCTCCAGGCTTATGTAAAAGTAAATTTCCATTGTTTTAAGCCACTCAATTTCTGGTCATTTGTTACTGCAATCCTACGAAAACACAAACCGTAATAAAATTTGAGAAAAATTATTTGTCATGCTATTTCCACTAATTTTAGTGTCAAGAAACAATGGAAATAAAAAGTAGATTATTGTCTCTCAAAGCATGCTCTGGTACTTGCTAGATGTGTATAAAAAGGGTAGTGACGTATTGCCGGGTTCCAGGAGAAGTTGTGTCCTTTCTCATAAGTCAGGACGGGAAGATTTCCAACAAAGGTTTTTTGCAAATGTGATACCTTTGCCATCAACGACATGCATGTTCTGTTCCTTCACATTCGTCTGAAAAGATGACTATATAATTCCCTGTGATTGTGGAATCCATTCATAGTAGTCCTGAATTTGGGGATTCACTCAGTTTAAAACAACAGGCAAATTAACCTCAAAATTTTTTTAAATAATACATAGCTAAAAGCCAATCTTACTCAATATTTTAAATACATTTTGTGTAAAATCAAACTAATATATTATAAGCAAATTTTATCAAATATATATTTTAAGCCATACATTTTTCAGTTCATTTAAAAACACTGCACCAAAACGTGTCTCTTACAAAGTGGCTGTGTTAGCTGTTAGCTTTTGCACAGCAATGCTTATAAATGACCCCCTCTCCTCAAACCTACTGACACCCACTTAGTAGTAAGTTTTCATCCTCTTTTATACATTTTCTATAGCTCTCCAGTTCAGCTGGTATGGTCCTGCCCCAAGTCACAAATCTGCAGGTTAGCTAAAACTTTTGTGAACTCGGCTGGCCTCAGCTCAGCTCAACTCAGCTGGGCTTGGCTTCAGGCTTCAGGGACAGTGGCTGTCTGGAGTATTTCTTGCATGTTGCAGTAGCAGAAGCACAAGAGCACTGGTCCAAATATGCACACATATTTCATGCTGATGCTTTCATCTTATTTGCTAAAGCAAGTTACATGGCTTAGCTGAAATTCATGATCTCAGAAAGGGGAAGAGTACATCACTTACAATGAAACTGTTGCAAGTATGCGGTTTATACACTGCTAAAAGGGAATGAAAAATTGGTTAAAATAAAAAAAGCTCAATCTACTATAATAATATAAATAAATGGAGTCCTGATCACCAAGGGGACTTATTGTGAGACTCCTAGTTAGGAATCTAAATACCACACATATTTCGGTTCTATCAACACAATGTTGTCATCACAGCAGATGATTGGCATGTTCTGAGAAATTGTACAGATTCAGATAGTTGACATAATGGAAAAAAGCCATAGTTGTCTCAGACAAGTATAATAGAAATATATTTTCTGGTTGTGTGGTGGCTTTATACTTTGTCAACTTAGCTAAGTTGGAACTAGATTTTCAAGAATCCCTTCCCTGAATTCTTCTGACATAGGTTTACAACATGGAAATGTGAGCAAGATTTGGAGGCAGAAGTGAATGTTTAACAGTTGGCTTTTGGGAAAATAAAAGGTCTAATTAGAATTTGCCAATTTCCGTGATGAAAAATCTCCCATCATAGCCAATTTCCACCTGCCAATGTGATGTCAATTATCTCAACAAATTCTGAAAATTTAACAATTGGCTCTCATGAGCTAATATAAGTCCATTCCATATTGCTACTAAACATATGTGAGTTCTCAGTTTTTCTTCTACATTCCATATTGTCTTTGATGGTTCCATATTGTTGTATGTTTCAGTTTTTCCCTGTGGGTTCCAGTTTCCCTTGTTCTCTACCATTTCATATTCAGGTTTTCTTCCTGATTGAAGATTTGAAAGAAAAACATGAACCTAGATAAATTATGGTGACTAAAATTCTAACATGGTATGTGCAAGCAACAGGTTTTTAGATAATTCTCCACCAACCACCACAATTGCATAGTTTAATCCCTATAATAAATGTCCCATGTCTTTATAGCTGGCTTGGCTTCTTTGATCAATCCCTACTACTAATATAGTGTACTTTATTTTCCATAATACAGATGAAAGCATCTGACAAACTGATAACCCTACACTAGGAGCTAAAGGGCTATATTAATTTATAAGAAGTCCATATCTGAAAAGCAGTAATCATTGTAGTCACTGCCTGATTCAGCAGTTAAAAATCTCACTCCTGAAGGTTTCAAGTAGTTTATGCAGGAATGTACATGGTAAACAGTAAAAAATTCAATGTCTTTTATTTAGCCCCATGACCAAAATAATTTTAATTATGTGCTAGAAGTCTTCTAGAGCTGAATATATCTCTTCCTGCCATGTTCTCAAAAATGGAGGACATAGCCTTGTCTATGTAAAGGATTCCTCTATGAAATCAAACTACATTTGTCAGCTTTTTCCCATAATATCATACTCTGCCTCATGAACAACAGTGGTATAGAGATTTATGAGAGATTCAAATAAGCTCACAATTAATATCTACTATTTCCTAAAAATATTTAATTGTTTTGCTTTGCTCAAAGGTGCAGTCGCCTATCTTAATTACCATAGAACACTTTGACAAGGATAAGAGAATAGTTCAAATATGCACTTGTGATTTTATAGTGGAGATCTTCTTCAAAGGTGCTTATATCTAAGAGACTCAGTTTGTGAGGCAACTCAAGCTTGAAAATTATAATTGAAATTATTTCACAGAGTGTCTCAAATCAGAGCTGTCATGACAACAGAAATTTTCTTTCTTTTGTCTTTTACTGATGGTTGAAAGCTTATATACAAATTATTTATCCACATCTAGAGATTTCTGGGATTTGGACTATACTTGTAGCTATGATTATCATGTTTTTCCAGCTGCCAATAATAATTAAAATGACTCAATTTTTTTTATTGATGATTATGTGATTCCATCTAGCCTGTGCCATCACTAAGCCACACACTTACTGAGATTAGAAGCATGTGATAAATTGCAGAGTAATGAACAGGATTGGACCTTAGAAAGCCTTCTTAATTTTGTCTTATAAGGAAGAAAGAGCTTATGAACAGTAGAGTATGTTTAGAGGCAACTGGGAGTTTAGATGTTTCCAAGTCTCGGTTCTAAGGAATCTTTACTCCAGCTTAATATCATGGGTTATAAGCCCATTCTGGAACACAATCTAGAATCTCATTGTCTACTCTTCCACCACATTACTGAACCATCAACATTCCCCTGACCATCTGTTCTGAGCAATCATTCTCCCGTAAAAATTTTTGCATGATTAGAATTGATTGCCAATAACAACAATTATAATGCCTGCGGTAAGCGTAAAGCATTCTTTGGAATGATGTGAATTATATCACAGAATTTAAGGGAAAATTAATTGATTGTTAAATAGAAAATGAGCTATGATGTAGAATTTAATGCACAGTGCCTTTAGAATAACATTGTAGAAATAAACTCATAACTTTTTCAGTCCTATGTACCTTACCTTAAATTCAAGATAGCATCTCCCTGGCTTTGTCAGATGCACATCATCTGGAAGAAAAGGAGAGTTATCTGACAATGTAATTATTGGATCAGAAAGGAATATATTCAATGAAAGTATTGTTTTCAAATCAAGACAGAGGTTATTATTGAAATTAGAGACGTGGATGCTGAATGAGTAAAAACAGAAGCTATCTACTCCATAACCTAACTATGGTGTCATAATGACAACAGAAACTTAAGAATAAGGAGACAGTTTTTTTATACACACATGTATGATATTAAGATACTTCACTTCTCTGAGCCGCAGCTTTCTTATTTTTAAAATAAAATTGTTAGAATACTTCACTTTTAGTTCTAAATTTCAATATATTATTTTTAAATATATTATTTTTCAATTTTTAACAAATTTTATGGGGATAATATGACTCATTTACATTTTATTTATCATTTATTTATTTTTCAACCCTAGTAGATATACCTGGTCACTATTTTCCAGAGATGTTTTTAAACATCAAAATATACACTCTAGTTACATATGAATGTGCTTACTCTTCTTTATGGTTAATTCACTGAGAAAAGAACAACGATCAGTTCTAGGAAAATATATATTCAGTATCCTCTCAATAAATCCTGGTAATACTTGTAAATCTACCTTTGGTACTCTTCATCTCCTGAATCTCTTCCTCACCAGACATTGGCAAATATGTCCTGAAAGATAATCAGACATGTCCTGGACCCTTCTCTGCTCCTCACATTCAGCATTTTCAAAGGCTAAAAATTTTTATGACTACAATTTTCTGATTGATAACTAATAATCAAACTTCTAGATCTTATATTTTCCAGTATACAACTATCATTTATGTCCGCCTTATTTTTTTCCTAAGTAATGAGAAACTATAATCATGTTTCTACACGTGGTTACCAGCATAATTCTGGTATGAATTTTGTCAAAATAATGCAGTTACTTAACCTCTTGAAGGTGGAAAAGAAGGAAGAAACTTATTCGCCCGTGACCTGAAGGATAGATGTGTTGACAGATGACACACCTGAGGTTTGTAGCACTTCCCTTAAAGCTCCTGTAAATCAACACTTAGCACTGCTGAGGTGCTGAAGGCAGGTGGATTGTTGATGACAACTTACTGGGCTTTTGTTTCTTTCTGATTTCTCAAAAGCAAGATTCCTTGGACTAGAAGGTTATACTCATTTCAAATGTTTTTGTGATGACAAATCGAAAGGTCTGTAGCAAAGTTAAAAAATCAATGATAAAAACTAAAAGAGAAAAGCACTGGTTTATCTGTAACAGAGACTGTCCTGAGGGTCAGGAAATCTTGACTCCTTTGATGATATGAATAAATAACACAAGGTTCCTCTGCTTTTGCCAACACCATATATTTGCCACCAGCTTTTTTGATTGCTTCTTGATGGTCTCCTGTTCTTCTGGCTTTCAAAATAATATAATCACCTTCATCCCTTGGCTTTGAGCTGAGGTTTAGATCAAAGACTCACTTTTTTCTCCAGAAATAGTTTATTTTTATGCTTTTGTTACAATAATTCAGGGATAACACTAACCACTTTGCATCTATAAATTTCTCTTCCCTTCAGTTCTTGCAGAACTTATTTGCTTGACGTCTGCTGATATTTTTTGTTCTCTTTCCTTTTCTCTACCTTGCTGTCTCACTCATCCTTTAAATTTTTTTTAGAAAGTGCTATTTTTATGTTGTTTTCCTTTATATTTCAGTACTAAACTCATATGGATATAAAGATTATAATATCCCATAGCTCTCAAGCTCTGCCACATAAAACTCACAGAGGGGAAATATAAAACAGTTTATTTGGGAATTCTTAAACTGGCCCTGATATTTTCGATATTTTTTACTGAAATAGAAGCTTCAAGCATCTATTAAAATGTGTTCAGATTTCATGTCTTATAATCCCTATTTTCAAATGAATTTGTTAGTGAGTAGAAAGGATTATTAGATGTGATTGAACAGATTAGGTTGTATTTCTTTGTTATAAAGAAGGAGTGGATGAAAAAGTATATATGTAAATAAATGTAATCATTTAAACAGCAGGATAATTTCTACCATAATTTATCATGGTTTTTTTGGGAAAATTTTACAGTAAAAACACTACTTAATTTATCAAGATCATAATTCATGTTTTGACAACTTAATCTCAAGGAATGGGCAGATTTTATAAGCTTATCACACAACTATTAATTAATACATCTTTTAGGACTCTTTGAATATTAGCAGAACTATATAATTGGGATCCACAAAAGATCTGGGCATAAATATTTCTATTTCTTAAGCATGGTCCTTAAACATCTGCCTGCACAGTAACATGACTGGTATGCTAGCCACTCCTGAAAGATCAGCTCAGTCTTATTTAGCATGAATTCATGGGACTTGAAACAAATTTTCCATTTTAAATATTTAAGTTAATAGATTTTAGTTGTGATAAGCAGATTATATGTGTGTGGGGTGGAGCGTGTGTATGTGCATGGAAAGAGAGAAAGAAGAGACACAGCAAATAAACTGGTTCGAATGAATTGAACAGCTAAAATAATATGATAGCCTCATTTGGACAGAAATTCAAGGCTTAAAAATATTTTAAATATACATTCGCGTTTATATTTAAGTACCAATGTTTCTAAACACGACACAAAACACAATTATTCTTGTGATTGACTTTTATTTTCTTTAAACTTACTTGGACACTTGATGGTGGTGGCAGAGTATAACATGTATAATCATATTAATCATCGTATCATCGATTATACTTGCTCTATTCACATATCCATAATCAGTATCTTACTCTCTATTGCCAAAACGGGTCTTTCAGTCTCTTCTTTATTCAGTCTATGTTATAAGATTGACTTTTTAAATATGTTTTTACCTTTATTACTACAAATGGTATTTTATTGTTAACTTTTAGTTTAAGCACTTCAATATACTGCTTATTACTTTCATACTTTTAAAGTATTTCTTTTGGAGTCAGGCTCCATTCACAAAATAATGGTCAGGAGCAGTATATATTTGCCCGTCCTATAATTTAGCCAGCCAGGTTATCTTCAGTATAATTATATGATATGTATTCACTGTCAACCTAAATAACAAACAGAAAGAGGCTCTCATTAAAATAAAATGATATTTACTCAGGAATAGGACACTGCAATGGGAATACATTTGCTATAGTAAACTACATGCATATTCAGGAAGGTAAAGGAAGACAAAGTTTTGTAAAGGATAAATAAGGATTACATAATTGTTTTGAGATAATTATCCTTGGCTACAGGGATCAATAACAAGGGTGATACCAGGCTGGAATTGGACCGACAGTTGCTGGGAAGATGTACTCAGACATATGTTTTGCATAAGGTTGCAATGGCCTTTGTCCAAGGTTGTGGCTTTTGCAAAGACTTTTGTGGTAGTTTTTGTTATCAGTCACCTGTACATGAGAACCCTTCTCTCTTCATGGACTTCCTTGGCACTGTTAGTTGGATTTTTTATTATTATTATCATTTTTCTTCAAATTCCTGAGCTCAAGCGATACTCCCACCTCAGCCTCCCAATGTGCTGGGATAACAGCTGTGAGCCATCACACCTGGCTCTCAGAGTTTTGTGCTTTTTTTTTTCTAACACAGGTGACTCCATTTTGACTCGGACAACTTTCACATCACAATTAACTGTGGATTGATACTTACGAAAATAAGTAAAGTTTTTTGTCTGATTTTTCATATTATAGCTTATTTTTTTAAGTTTTCCTATTTCATTGAACAAAATATTTTAATTACTGGGAAAAACAAATAATAATACATATTATTACTGACTCCTATATTTTCTGGAGTGAGTTTTTGAGATTTTTTTTTTGCACAGCATAATGACTATAGTTAATACCAATGTATAGCATATTTCAAAATTGCTAAAAGAGTGAAACTTAAATGTTTTGACCACAAAAAATGATAAGTATGTGAAATGATGGATATGTTAATTAGCTCAACTTAAGTATTCTGCAATGTATACATATATCGAGACTTTATATCATACTATATAAATATATCTAACTACTATTTGTCAATTTAAAATAAAAATAAAAAGATATTTCATTTCTGGGGAGATTGTCTATCATTCTTTCTCATACAGGAACCTCTACTAGTTTATAACCATGTCTTTTTGAATTAGACCTTGAAATGGTCATTCAAGCTTTTGTTATTCCAAGATTAGATTACTGCAGTCCCCTACTGGCTTCTGGCCCCAAAGGAAGCTGCATAAACTCCAGCTGGCGCAGGATGTTGCTGTCAAATTCTTCTTGCAAAAGGCATCAGTCTGAATATATTTCCATGTCCCTTTCCGATTTTTACCCAAATTACCAGCTAAACAATATATTGATTATAAAATAACCCCTTGTTCTTTAAAGTTTTCAGTGACACTGACTCACTGAATATTAGTAAGTCTTCTTTTAAAATAGTACTCTAAGCACACTTTCTCTTCACCTCAAGGTTAGCTCATATTCATCTCATAATAAAGCCTTGCAAAGTTGTTCTGCACTTTTACTTGTAGAATGCCTTCAATAAATGTGTGCTTTAGTATTCTGTATATAAATAAATATATATATAATTTCTTCACAAAGTTATATCTTCAGCATTTATAAATACAAAAAAATTGCATCCTATTTCAAGATTATCATGCTTATGTTAACACTGCTTTCTAAATCAGAAGGTATGTTACATAAAACTGTGACTATAATACTATTACACAGTGCTGTATATATTCTGTATTTAAATGTTAGGTTTAATGACCAAAAAAAATCAAATTATCTGATTTTCATTTGGGAACTGATTTATTTCTGTGAGTAGAACATGCTTCAGGCAAGCTTAGCATCACAGTATTGCTCTTCAGAAAAAGATATATTTTATATAAAAATGTATATACATGAAGTAGGGTTACATGGACGTATAAGACAGTATCAGGGCCTTCATGTCATTTATAATTTAGGAAAGTATGTAAAAAGTTTACACAATTGCAACATAAAGCAAATTGTTATGTGTGCTATATAAATACTAGACACAAAGGCACAGAGGAGGAAATAGCTGAAAAATAAGAGGTCACATAGTTTGACAGGTGTGTATGATTAGGAAAGAGAAATAGTAAGGAAAGTTAAAAATAAGTTTGGGATAAAAATAGTAAAAGTCCTTGAAAATCTGACTAAAGAAATTAAGAGAAAGTTTGTGGTGAGATGAATACGAGGCTCTAAGACAGTAAATTAATGATGAATGAGTATGACAGAACCATGTGTTAGAGCCAGCGCAGTACAAAAGAACAATAATAAAAATAAAACAGCCATAGCCTGTGTGTTTAGAGGTGCATATTCTTCAAGGGATACTATGTGCTAAAGGCTTTATGCAAGTTTTTAGTTCATAACTATTATTAAAAATTATTATTACTTTGATTTTATTAGATGGGCTAACTGAGCATCGGTAAGTTTTGGAAATAGCATGCCCACCTTCACTTACCTTAATGTTTCAGAACCTGCAGTCAAATTCAGATCATTTCAACGTCTTCCTCTAAATTGAAAAATTAGATATGATAAATTCTTGTACTTATTCTAAGAAACTATTATTCCCCTTTAAAATATCTTTGTTGTTTCGATAGACTGTGCCTTATGTAATGTTATTATTTTTAAGTCCTCTGAGGGAAAACAAATTCCAGGGTACTGAGGAACACTTACACACTTAAGGCCTGGGTACCTCACTCAGCTAACAGCTCTTAGTACTGGACAGCAAGAAAAATCTTTCCAAACCCAAAGCATTCAAAAGTACTTATCAATCATCCATCCACATACCTCTGAAATGTTTATGCTAAAATTTACTTTTTTAGAACACAGATCTCTGGCTAAATTCAAGACATGAAAGGATTTCTTTGCCTACCCTCTGAAAGCAGTTGCTAATATGTCCCTGAGTTGGGGGTAAAGGTTCTGCATAATTTATAGACTGAAGCTTGAGGATGTGTTGCAGTATGAATCTTATTTAGCAGGACTAATGAGATATTGACAGCTCCTCCATGCTACACAGTGCCTGTATTTTGTACCCTATGCTGGTGATAATGCTAACAGTTGGGAATTTTTAGTCTTGACAAGGTGGGAACAGGCAAATGCTCTCATAAAGAAAAGTCTGTACTTAGTGGCCATATCAACCCAATATTTACATGGCAAAGAACAGTATTCCTGCATATTAATTTGAGAGTGCATTATTTTTTTAATAAAAAACAATTGTTTCTAATAAATTGCTAATATATTCAATTACTTGAAACCATCAACTAAAATTAAAAAAATTACTAACATGCAAAAATCATTCTCAGCAATTGAATAATGTTAGGTAATGTTAATTTTATAGCACTTCATTTTTTGGCAAAGAATAAATTCCTTTTTATGGGAAATTATTTACATGTATTTAAATTCTATTATAATTACAGATTTTTTTTTTTTTTTTTGAGACAGAGTTTCACTCTCTTGCCTGGGGCCAGTGCCCTGGCGTCAGCTTAGCTCACAGCAACCTCAAACTTCTGGGCTCAAGCGATCCTCCTGCCTCAGCCTCCCAGGTAGCTGGGACTACAGGCACCCGCCACCATGCCCGGCTAATATTTTTTTTTTTTTCTATTTTTAGTTGTTTGGCTGATTTCTTTCTATTGGGGACGGGGTCTTGCTCTTGCTCAGGCTGTTCTCGAACTCCTCAGCTCAGAACGATCCGCCAGTCTTGGCCTCCCAGAGTGCTAGGATTACAGGCGTGAGCCACCGCGCCCAGCCTACAGATATTTTTTAAATAAGAACTTTTATAATGAAATTATTTTCTGTTCACATACTAGTAGTAATATTTTAAAGAGTGCATTTTATTCTACTTGAAATAGATTTTAAATTTTTGTGCTCTACAATACATTTTTATTAATCTAGTTTCTTTTTCTTAAAAAAAAGTTGGTAGTTTTAGAATATTGAAAAAGAAATCAGGGGCATGATGGCTCATCCCTGTAATCCTAGTGACAAGGGAGGCTGAGGCAAGATGATCGCTTGAGCCCAGGAGTTCAATATGAGCCTGGGCAACACAGCAAGACTCTGTCTCTAAAACACACATGCGTATAGTCCCAGCTACTCAGGAGGATTGAGGCAGAAGGATTGCTTGAGCCCAGGAGTTTGAGGTTGTAATGACTGCATTGGTGCCACTATACTCCAGCCTGGGCAACAGATCTAGACTCCATTTGAGACACTCCAGCACCACCAGCGGTTCCTACCTAAGCAAACCATAGCACAACTCAATGTAAACAGTAAAATGAAATTTAAGCTTGACCAATCAGAAACTACCAAACTAACCTCTATCTAGAGACTTTCCACTTTAACCAATCAAGTATATTTTCTTTGCTTTGCTTCCATAAACACATTATAAAAATTTCCCCTTGTGCCCCCTCAAACGAGCCAATTGCTTGCTCTCTGGCACTGCCCAATTCATGAACTCTCTGCTCAAATAAACTCTTTGAAATTTTAATGTGCCTAAATTTATCTTTTAAAAAGAACAGCTAAGAGTGTCTCTTTGGTTGCTGTTTATGTTAATTTTCAAGTGGTAGTATGAAAACTATTTACTGAAAATTCATTTCACTGTGTGTATGTTCATAGGGGAGAGAAAGGGGTATAATGAAACTTATTACATTGGAATTTTGTGACTAGAGTTTACTTTTTTCACATAGTTTTGTATCAAAAATTAGTAACAAGGAAACAAAATTGCCTGAGAAATATGTAACATATCTGAGAGAATATTCAAATTATAGTAATACACCCTTATTAATGTGCAAATATAATGTTAATTAAACATATCTATTTATCAGAAAAGGATGCAGAGGACCTCCACTTGGCAACATTTTGTTAACTCTTGTTTGGAATGGATGAATATGACAGTGAGGATAATGTATTGTTCCCCAAATTCCATAATTTAATTTACATTTTAAATTGAGCAAGGCTAACCTATGTTCCCTCCTCAGTCATGTCTCTTAAAAGCAATTCTGAACTAGCTGTTCCCCAGTACTTTCTCTTGCTTAATGTCTCTCAACCAAGATTGTGTTCATATTTTCCTCAATTTGAGAAAACTTTAAACAGCCTTCTTCCTAATTCTAGGTACTGACCTCCCTCTTCTCAGAGCATTTTCTTTAGAAAACTTGTAATTGTCGATTTCTCTGCCGCTTTGAGATATATGTAAGTCTTTTAAAAAAGACTCTTGCCTGTTTTATAGCCCAGGAATGTCTTTCTCGAGGACCTGGGAGCAATCCCTTTACCATGTAATTGTGGAGGAAGATAAGGCCTGGGTTTCCTATGCTCTGTGGGGAGGTATGAGCCTGACTTCAATGAGCACCAATCAGCAAACACAGATGATCTTATCACAGGGAAAAACAACTACAAACTCAGAAAATTACTCCATATACTCCACATATCCTATGGATCATTTCCCCTCAAATATCCTCTAGTACTTTTCCACTACCTCATTCCAGCTTTGAAAAATCCTCCCTTTATTTTAGCAGACTTGAGAAACATCTCTCTTTCCTGTTGTAATAGCTTTGGAAAAAGTCTTCATTGCCTGTTTAACTTTGGTGCAATTTTTGCTTTGATACTCTATTAATATCACATAGTATTTGTTTATTTTCTTGTCTATCCACTTAAATGTATATACCATGTATAATATCATGAGGGTGATAATATATTTGGCTCATCATGATATCATTAATTGATAGAATAATACCTGGTACAAAGTAGATATTAAAAATAAATACTTATTGAATGAATAAATATTGTGTGTGATAGTATTTTGGGGTTTGACATTATATTTCATATTTCTTAGCATATAATTAATTCAAAGTATGTGCCTGTTAAATATACATTGTTAATAAATACTTATTTATATTGTTATTAAAAGGCAAAGTAAACCGTGTGTGCAAAGGCATTGAGGTGTCAACAGCATGTGAGATGTGAAATAATTGCAACCATCTCAATGTAATCAAAACATGGAATGTACTCAGGGAAGTAGAAAAGATTTTTGCTGAATAGGCCAACAGTTACTAGATCATATAACATCACATAATACATACTTGGGGATTTTATCGTATAGGTTAAAATGGGTGTAAGTAATGATAGAGAAAACCTCCTTTCAGTCTTGCCCATGCACATATGGGCCTGACTCTCACATAACCCTGAGCCTACTCAAGTCTTAGCATCCCAGAGCTTGTTAAGAAGTAAGCCCAGTTTGATCCCCACTACGATGACGTCACATTGCAATAATAATGAGCAAGATAGATTTTCAATTTTCTTCTTTAATCAATCAATAAATTCCTTCTTAATTCCTGTGTTAATTGGAAGGTATTTCCTCTTTGTTCTATATCACACCTTCACACTTCAGAGTTAAGGACACTTGTTGAATTCTGCAGTCATGACTTTCCCTTGTTTGGCATATTATTGAATTCAGTCCCCAAATAGATTATTATTGGAGGTCTTTTTTTCTCCTCCCACAGAAAGGTGTTTTTGTGTTTTGTAGGATCAATCCCTACAAGCCCATTGACTACTAATAAGATCAAGCTTTCAGGATGGATATGTGACATTACGGGGAAATGAAATACAATAATTTTTCTTATAAAAGAACATCTATTCATTAAAAGTATTTGTAGTATAGCCATGTTGTAGCCAAATGGAAAGATACATTTCTATATTTAAAATTCTGAGCAAGTTAACTTGTGTAAATAATGTTTACCTATCATCGCCATTTCAAAACACAAATTTAAATGATTAAAATATACTTGGACTGGATTGAAGGTCAGCTAATATGCATTTTTAAGAAGAAAATGCTTCATGGAAAGTGTAAAATATTGAATCCAAACACATGTAAAATGTGAACATATTGTCATAATATATTGTCATAATGTATTGTAAATATATTATGCTATAATTATGAATTTGCTAAAGTATATTACAAAGAGAGTGATTATACTTTTAAGATTTACAATGTGTCAAATACATTTTAAAGGAAAAACTTAATGTAGGCCTAAATGCATAATTTTTAACATTTTTTTGAGGATTGTATTGGTAATCTGAAGTAAATTGTTTCAAGGAAAATATAATTGTTTCATCTTCTCTGTGTGGAATACATTCCAAGACCCCCAGTGGATGTCTGAAACCTCAAATAGTACCCAACCCTATATATACTATATATATAGTTTGGAAAAAAGGTTTTTTTTTTTCCTTTACATACATATCTATGATAAAGTTTAATTTATAAATTAGGCACAATAAGAGATTAACAACAACAATAATAAAATAGAACAATTTTAACAATATGCCATCATCAGTATTTTGTGCTTTGGGACTACTAAGTATTAATAAAATAATGGTTACTTGAACACAAGCACTGCAATATCACAACAGTCAATCTGATAATTGAAAGACCTATTAAGTGACTAATGGGCAGGTAGTATCTACAACATGGGTACGACAGACAAAGGGATGATTCACGTCCCAGGCAGGACATAGTGGGAAAGTGAAAGATTTCGTCACACTATTCAGAACAGTGCACAATGTAAAACTTATGAATTGTTTATTTCCTGAATGTTCTATTTAATATTTTTGGACTTCAGTTAACCAAGGGTAATTGGAGCTACAGAAAGTGAAGCCACAGAGAAGGATGGAACTACTGCATGTAAAATAGGAGCAAATTCTACAGCAGAAAAAAGAAGTATAATTTACTAACCTGGAAAATGGGGGTAAGTGTTAATTCACACTTCAGTTACAGGATCATAGATGATGACAAGATTCTTTCTCGTGGGCACTGGCTGCACGTAAGAGCAGAAAGAAATAAAATCTTATTTTTAGTGAATACTATGGACCTAAACAACTATTAATATAAAACAGTGTCATTCTCATTTTAATTTAGGACTCTCACAATATCAGTCTGGTTTATTTTAAATAATTTCTCATTCTTATCCAAAGTTCTTGTGGTGGTTGCTGCTATTTATTATAACAGTCTGTCTCTCTTTTTTTTTAAAGGAGGTGCATTTTGAACCTTCCTTTGTTGTTTCTAGAATCCATAGCACTCCATAGTGAAAGATAAACACCGCAATATCTGGCCTGTAGCAATCTCTCTGACTTTTGATTCTATTTTCCAAGTAGTTTCCTAATGTACTCTTCCCATTCTATTTTCTCTACTCTGGCTGGGCTCATCATTTCTAATTTTACTTTCTGCAACAATTTCCCAGCTTGTCTCCCGATTGATGTCTTGACTTGTTCTTCTAGATTTTTTTCTACACTAAGTAGGAAGGCTTACTTATATTCAATAAGCACAAATTATTTTCTAAATCATGGTACATTTCTGGGACAAGTTGTTCTGCAGCTTCTTCTCAGGTAGAGTAGGAAGGAGCAACTCAGTGCCTACCAATAGAATACAGACCTTTTGGATTTGCAATTGTAGGGAAGAAAAATATTGTCTTTTCCATATCCATTGGTAGATTTATGGCTGAGACCTCTATAACAAAATACAGATTACAAAGAGAAAAGCATTTAAAATTTATTTAGTATAAGTTTTACATGACACGGAGCCTTCAGAAATGAAGACCTAAAGACCCAGGGAAACTGTATTTTTATGGACAGTCCTGCAGAAGTATGATTGTAGGACACACAGATATGATCTAGTGATAATACACTGGGGGAAACTTAGCATGACCTGTTTGTTCAGATTCTTTGTGGCCTCCTTGGATGGTGTTCTATCCCTTCAGATACAGGGCAGGACACCTGTCACATCAGGGTCTCTGGAGGAGGAGGAAGGGAGAAGACCAGAGAGTGACTGTCCTAGTTTTTACAGCCTGTTTCAGGGGAGAAAAAGGTGAAGGGGAATTTCAGTTTCTATGGCCTTCTGCAAGAGAAAAGGGGTGGAAAACGATCAGAGAGACCTTCCTGCTTCTGTAGTTTTCTTAGTTTCCTTTAACTTAAAATACTCAGTACACCAAAGTGCCATATTTTGGGATATGATGTTCTGAGCTCTGACATTATTTATTTATTTAAGCCTTGCTATAATTTAATATGAAGTGTAGGATTTCAATTTTTGCCAAGAGCAAGCATTTTGGTTGAGATGAGTATGGTACAACCATCACATAAACTCAAGAATGAGGAGTTTAACAAAAGGAATTTATAGAAATGCTCAGCCTGTGGATGACGCAGTATTGTGTCCCTTCTAAGAATTGGGTCAAGAATTTGGGCAGCAATCTGATGACAGTAAGGTCGCACTAGCATCAGGCCCTTACAAAGGATCACAGGTAGTAACAATGTTTTAGGTGGAATGGCCCAATCTATTTTTACAAAACAAAAAAAAAGTCCTGGTTTTAGAGAGGGTGAGAGAAAGAGATTTTATTCATTGCTGTGTTTCTAATGCCCAGCATGGAATCTGACCCTCAGTAGGTGCTCAGCACATGCCACATTGAAGGAAATCAACTTGAATCTACAGCTCTTTTACAGTGTGAAATAAAGAAAGTAACTTGAAGTCTCTGAACTTCGATTGATTTCTCTGTAAACTGAGCATATAATGAGATGATGTTTGTGAACCTGCCTGATAAATTCTAAAACAAATCACAAATGAGAGGAATGAAAGATAACTCTGCTATGTGTTTACCGTAAAATATTTGTAGATATTAATATTTTCATTATTAAAGATCAGTGCCAATTTCTCAGTAACATTCTTATATTCAGGAAAATAGATCATCCAAGTTATAAGAATATATATTATTGATGGGATTCACCAAGGCTCTTTAATTTGTGGAAGAAAAATTCAGGCCATAAACATTTTTATTTTTCTTAAATTGTCCTCTCTGCATAAAATTCTCCTCTTCACAGATAATAGAGCCATGTCCAAAGACCTTATTTAGCTTTGCATGTAAAGCATTTCACGTTCTGACCACTGTCGCTGCTGATATCTTCTTATCTCTTCTGTGCTAAACATTAGACCAGCAGATGTGGTAGCCTACATCTGTACTGAGTCATCCTCACTTTTCTGATTGCAATGCTCCTTTTTACCCATGAACATTTGACACTGCTGTCAATCTAGAATTCCCTCTCTGCTTTCCTGTGACTTATGTCTTTGTAATATTTCAGGTGAAGAAAGTTTGCCTATGACTGTCACACAGTGCTCTCCACAAGCTTTATGTATTGCAAAATATTTGTGGAAGGAATGTAAATATGGAAATAGTCATTGTGAATACCTAAAATAACTTCACACATGGTAACATGTTATAATTTTACATCTAACATTAACTGTATACAAACATTTTAATCTTTATATATCTGTGATTATATTTGTTAGAAAAAATAAGCATTCCTTAGAAAAAATGAGTAAAGATGAGACAATGTCTTTCTTTTCTAGATCAGTATTTTTCATACAGTATTTAAGAGGATGTTATAGGCATTGAAATTTAAGAAATTCCAGGGTCATGTATGTTTGGTAAAGCTCGTGCCAAGCAAACCGATTTTTAAAGCTCCAGGTAATACACTGATGTATATTGAAAACTTTAAGATATTTATTAAGCAATATTTGTTAACACAGGACCAAGTATGTAGAAATAACATCTTGCAGATGTACTGATGTAATCTATTTACCTGTACAGGCAAAAGAAGCAAAATGTTTTCAGTAGTTCTGCCCTGAGGAATATCACCACCACCCCCAATAATCCCATATCTTCAAATAAAAACTCTAAAAGTCTAGTTAGAGTGTAGTCTAGAGCCTTTGGATTAAGATTTTTGTTTTTATTAAAATACCATTCCTAAGAGAGTGTCTCCAGTTGATGCCTTACTAGGTATATATACCCTATGTTACAACTTTCTCTGGAAGTTAATGTTGAAAATCATTAGGTAGATTATAATAATTTCAGGCATTTGAGATTCTGTTATTCTAAGAACAACAACAATACAAATCTGGCAATCAAAAAGAGTCAAGTAGCACTACCTGAACATTTTTCTAAGGGTCAAAATGTTACACAGTGGAAAAGTGCAAGGAAACTAGCTAGTCCTTCCATCACATCTTCCTAAAAAATTGCTATTTGTAATCTGCCTCAAGAATGAAGTCATTTGGAGTTAACCATTATCCAAAATCTATTTACAAGTTAAGAGCTCTCTGAGCCTCCAGCTATGGAATCATGACAGTATAATAGATGGTGTACATTGCCTTTGGAAAAATGAAGGTTACTTACCTATTAGCCTGTTTTTGTGACTATGTATCATTACATACCAGTCATTAGAAAGCCACTCACCACCCCAGAGCAGTTAACTTGCTGATTGGTTTCTGATTATTGTATTTCCGTGGGAATACTGATTGACGCTTAGCATTTTTTTTCCTCTCTCAAGATGCCTGGGGAAAGAGTTGTACGCTACAGGTAATTTTTGTTGTTACTTTCTGCCAGTAGGGGGAGTTTGGTAGTTTTCTTTCAAATATGAACACTGTATGACTCCTTTGCCAAGAAGCCCAAAATGTGTTCCAATGGCGATGACAATAATGATTCACATGTACTAAAAGAATTCCTGAGGGACCTCTAACAGGCCTTGCATGTAGTACAGCAAGCAGCTTCACATCTACATGGCGATATTCCAACAAACTTGCCACTATTGTTGCAATATGAGTGATAAATATAACATGCCTAAAGTTAACCATTTTGCATACAAGTAGCATTCCTTTTATTCCTAAGAATATTGCAGAAAATTTTTAATTAAATATTCTAGCATTTGATCAAAAGGATTAATAAGTCGGACTATGGAATGGTATGTTTCTGGGAAATCAAAGAAAACATCACATAAATCAGCATAGGTAACTAGAACTCAGAATTTGAAAATCAACAAGACTTCATCCCTGTCTGTTATGCCTTAAATGTACTTACAAAAAGTCCCTATATTTGCATGATCATTGCTAAACTAATTTGAGTTAAGATAGTGTCACTTTCATACGTCTTTCATACATACACGACTTTCATTATGTCTACTTTCTAAAAATTGTTATTTTTGACAAAAATGTATTAATATATATTTATTATGTATATAATGTTGTTTTGAAATGTGTATATAATGTGAAATGGCAAAATAAGCTAATTAGCATGCATAACATCATATACTTATAATTTTTTGTGAGGCTTAACATATATGACCCTGGAAGACATCATGCTAAGTGAAATAAGCCAGGCACTGAAAGACTAATACTGCTTGATCTCACTTATATGTGGAATCTCAAAAAGTTGAACGCATAGGAGTAGAGAGTAGAATGGTGGTTACCAGGGGTTGGGGTGTGGTGGTCAAAGGGTATATAATTTCAGTTAGGAGGAATAAGTCCAAGAGACTTATTGTACAAATGGTCACTATAGTTAATAAAAATGTGTTGTATTCTGAAAAAATATTAAGAAAGTAAATTTTAAATGTTCTATGCACCCATCTATTTTTAAAATGAAAATACTGCAATGGATAATAAACATGCACTCAGCTTTATGTGACTTAATTTATCAGACTACTATGACCACAGCTGATAAACTAGAAAATGGAGCATTGGACATGGTATTTGAAATAAATAGCTTGGATCATAGGTTGTGGAGATAACAACTGTGTGGGGTGCTGAAGCAAGAAGCTATAAAATGAAGGGACTTACAAGGGAACTGGACACTCTTTGAGATCTGTGTTGAACAGAGAATTTGTAATGAAAAGCAAAGAAGGAGAAAAGGCACATTCTCTCACCCTCACAGCCTTGCATAGGAACAGTGAAGTTCAACACACTCCTCGAAATTCAACAATTATCATTCACTGACAGGACACCTTTGTCATCGGTTTCCTGAATATAACTAATAAAAAATCTGTCATGTTTTTGTGCCCTATTGGCAATAAAGATGACATTTTTCTTTTCTTTTCTCAAAGGTTACCTTGCTCTTCATATTTTTAGCTGTTGAAAGGCAATATAATTCTAGTTTAAAAGAAAAATGAGTTTAAAGTTTTATTGAAAACTAATTAAGAGTTGTTTCTTTGTCATTAACTACGTGATTTCTTGGTTACATTTAAATTAGTGTATCCTATTTTAATAACAAATAATTAACAGTTTGTTTAAACCATGAATTTAAAGAATCTTTAAAGGGCTATGATCTAATAGATGCAAAATCAGAATTAATTGGGCTAACTTAATTGCAGATTAATGATCTTTATGCATTTTAGATTGTGAGAAGGGAGAAAATATCAAGGAATATCTACAATTTTACCCTTTTAAAATAGTGTAGCTGTAACACAAAAGCCATGTCAAAATTGACTAAGCTTTGTATTAATATTAGCTTATATTAAGCCAAAACATGGTATTTCCTTAAATAATTTAATCAATATTTTATGAGTTATTAATATTGTTTCTGGAAATATTGTATGTAGCAGGACAAAGTGATGAACTAAACAGACATCTTCTGTCCTCATGCACCTTACAGTCTACAGAAGACAAAAGGTAAAACAATGAAAGTTACTCAATAATTAGCAAACGTGGTAATGTGGTAACTGCTACATAAGATGATATAAGGTGTTATTAGAGCACTTACCAAACAATTAATCTATTATAGGGTATGCAGTCAAGCTGCTTGAGGAAAGATCTAAAACAAGATATAAAATGGAATATTTGGTTTCTCACGTCTTAACGGCAATTTGAAATTTTGGAAACAATTTATTCACAAAAGACATTCATTGAGTGTCTCTTTACCAGTCTTTGTACTGTGTGATGGAAATACATCAATGAATTAGACAGACCAGTTCTCATCATTGAGCCTATAGTCTAGGGAAAAAGAGTAAATAACATGCCATTGTCAATCAGGTAGCTTGTGCTTGGTTATAAACCCCTTTTCTGGCTGAAAAGCACATGTTTGGAAACCCCTCAATAAATCACTTCTTTATTATCTATAGGTGCATGACACTTTGACCCTAGATAAATGTATTGAATATTTATTTCTTCATTTTCTCCACTATTGGATGAGAATTGTGATTGTGCTACTACTAAATATATGTGTAGTCCAGAGAGAGATAAACAGCCATATAAAGGAAGAGAAAAGAAGAAATGTTTGATTTCTTTGCAACATACCAATTATATGAATTTTTAAATATCAGTAAATGATGTTTACAATTATGAACAAACTTATAGAAAAAAATTCTTACCACATTAATACTAACGAAAGAATCTTAACATGGGAAAGTCCTACTCAGAAAGTTCACTATAATGCACACACAAAATAATAATTCAGTAGAATTATTTTGAGCAACTTCAAGGTGCCAAATATTGTAGCAACTGCAGCACAGAAAAAAGAATAAAGCCATCTATACCAACAAGTTCTTTACAGCCAGAATCCCATAAATGTTTATTTGATTTAAACAGGGAAGAATGATTTCTTTTTATTTGCAGTTTTCCACTATAAGCTTTTTGAGGTCAGGGATTTTGCCTCATTTGCATTTATAGCATCAATATCAAGCAGAGTTTTAGTATATAATTTGTATGCAATAGATAGCATTTGAATGTCTGAAGGAATGAAAGAAGGGATGAGGGAAAGGAGACAGGAAGAGAAGAAGAAAGAAAGGAAAATAATGTCTGATCACTTACATCATTTTATCATCATCATTTATCAAGCAAAGCCAAATACCTCATTTTTTTTAATAAATTTTAATAGAAAGTTTTCTATTTCCAAATTATAAACTTCCATGCTAACTTAAAAGAAAAAATGTAAATATAATTTTAAAAATTAATAATGATTGAGACCTACTATATAATTGTTTAGTACTACACATTTTTGTTGCTATTTAAGTTATTTACCCTGGCAATGAATGTCTTCATGCTTCTAGATGATGGCCTTACATTTTTTTACTGTGTCACAACTATTTCTTGAGGTTTTATAATTTAATGTTATATAGAATTAGATGCTTCCTATAACTGCTTCTCCCTTATAATCAGAATTTTTTTTCAGTCTTGCTGTCATAATGATTCAGCATGAGATTGAGGATGTAGGAGATAGACCTTCTTGTAACTAGGATGTTAGTCTTAATTGTCTAATGCATGATAAAAGGCTAATCTATGTGTTAGATTGAATGGTCCCAACTTTTCTTTTTTAATTTATAAGATTATGTTAACACATGTTCAAGAAAATTACATTTTAAATCACATTCTTTATATGCCATGAAAACCTTAAATCATGTATAGACTCAATGAATAAAACAAACTTTATGTTGATTGAAAGCAAGCTAATACTTTAAGCAGCCAAAGAAAAAATCATAACAGATACTGATGCACAGTGGTACAAAAAGAGCGCTGTCTCTATTTAATTTGGAAAGTAGACACCATGGTTATACACCCCTATAATAAATAGTGAAACTTTTTGTTATAGATAGTTAAATATTGGTTGTGATCTCAGTGACCAACGTGCTGCATCAAAAAAAAAATCAGCAAATTGTTTAATATTCTTATTTTTTCAAGAGATATGAAGAAAAGACGCTTTTAATTATTTTTGCCACAACTGGGTTGCTAACGAATTTTTATGTTACAGTCAAATAACATATATGAATAAAACTGAAATAATACCAAATAATTGTCACCTTTTACCGGACAATCCAACACTATATTGACCTTGAATTGCTCTCTGGATCCTATTGGTTTTTAACATTCTAAACCAGACCTTTTCTTCCCAAGGTAGCCAATTAAAGAGTATGTTGATGTTATATACAGAGAAAAGCACCAAATAATACATGAAGATTGACTGAAGCCAATTTCATTACATTTTTAGTGTTATTCATTCAAAAATTTTGAAAAGAAATGCAGCAGGAAATGGAGGAATAAATCCTCCAAATCTTGCAGTAACTTGCAATAGAGTTGTAGAAACTGTGAAATAGCACTGACTTAAAAAGGACATCTGGACTATAAAGTAACAGGCCACTAAAGGATGTTTTTTGCTATTCTCTAGGATTACTGTGTTCTATAAGGTTTTCTTGATTCATTTGTCACTGCCTGTTTAAAACTTCTGCATTTGCTCTGTACATTTATTATATCTGGCATTAGAAATGACATTTATCCAGTGGTGGGGATGCTACTGTTAATATTTTACTATAATGAAGGTTGTAATTATTTTGTCTCAAATTTCATTCATTCATTCATTCATCCAGAAAATATTATTAGATGCTGAAGACATGCCAAGTGGTTGTAGGCCTTGAGAATACAGCAATGAATAAAATCCATAAAAATCTGTGCCCTCATAAAGCTTAATTTTGATGGAGGGTACAGGGAATCGGTGATAAATAAAATAAGCAAAACATATGGTATGTTAAAGAGTAATAATGTTGAGAGTAAAATAAAATAGAAAGGGGAAATGAAAAATTAGTGATTGAATAATTTACATTTTTACTCATAAGTTAAAACTGGAAAGTAGAACAAATAATGTTTAAGTAATGGACTGAGATTTTGTTTCTTTATATTTGTTTGCTTAACAAATTAAATGTGGTTTCATTCTGGTAGATAATCTGTTCAAAATAATGAGTTTTATTAACACTACCACTAACAACAAAATAAGAACACATACACAAAACAGAAAAAAAATCAGAAAATAATTAAATCCCAACAGTATTTTTTCCTCTGTCTGATTTGAATGGGAGGAAATTGTAGATTATAGAAAAAAAAAAAGAAATGGTTGTCAGGAAATGTGGGTGTAATTTCATATCAAGAGCTATCTATGTTTCTCTGAATAAATCACAATCTCTTTGATCCTCAGTCTTCATAGTAAGGTGAAGAGTTACATTGGATATTTTCTTAAATTTTGTATCAGAAAATTTTATTGTGTGGATGCTCTTCCTACTCACAAGCTTTCCCCTGGCCTCTAAGTCTGCTCAACTAACAACCTCCAAGGGCATATGAGTGCTATCTGACTGCAGTGTGAGTGACGTAGCTATTTATCCCCAGGAATGATCTGGCAGATCTGGCCAGCTAGAGAGATAACCTTCTCTTCTTTTTGTATCCTATTAGAATTTCATGAAAGTAAAGACTTCCCTGAAATAGGAAAATAGTTCTTTGAGTGGGTATAAGAGAGGATATCCTCTCCAAATGAGCTCTCAAAGAGCATTTGTAAAAGATAGAAGTAAGAGTCATACTTCCAAGCACTAAGTAAAATCTAAAGTTAAAACCCAAGAGAGATTTCTAAAGATGAAATTTCAGGCACAGACAAAGGTAATGAGGGAGATATTTTAAGTAAAAATAATTTTCCAGTGCTTTCAAATCATATGACATATTCAGCTGCCTACTCTGACTCCTCATAAGACCTACTCCCTGGTAAAGCTTGACAACTGGATTTCAGAATGCCACATTCAATTGAGGTTTCCGTGATTAAACATAGCAAAATGAGTAATATATCAATTTGCCCTATTTTTAAAATTTATAAGTAAATGGAGACAAATAATTTCTCTGTTAGGAAAGTTTGCATAACAAATAACTAATTTATGATGAAAATTAAGATGATATTTCAAAATAATGTAATTTTCTTTTTAGTTTTTACTTCACTTGTTTTTTGGAATAGTTATATTTAATGAAAGTAAAACAAAGCTACTTGATTACATCAATCAAAAATTTGTGAAAATATGTGACATTCTTTTTTTAAACAATTTCTTTAAGTTTGGGGATTTTTTTTGTTTATTGTTTTTGGAAACAGGATCTCACCCCGTCACCCAGGCTGGAGTGCAGTGACACAATCGTAGCTTAATATAACCTCAAATTCCTGGACTTAAGCAATCCTCCTGCCTCAGGTTCCTAAGTAACAAGGACTTCAAGTGCGTACCATGGCTGGCTAACTCTTATTTTATTTTTTTGTTGGTAGCAATGGAGTCTCACTATTTTGCCCAGACTGGTCCCGAACTCCTGGCCTCAAGTGATCCACCCATCTCAGCCTCTCAAAGTGCTGGGATTACCAGGGTGAGCCACTGTGGCAAGCCAGGTGACACATTCTATTTTAGGATTTATTAAGGAGATATTTTCTTAAGTGGTGTTATGATTCCATATCTTTCATAATCTATTGTGTTAAATAGTTTTTACTTATGAGAAATTAGATCAGAAGAAAGATGGGTTATTTTTTCAAATTTTAGTATGTATAAAGCTTACACCATCTCAGATAATCATGTTTGAAAGACAAAATATGAATGGACATGAAATTGTAAAGTGAGTGTTTACTATATTTTGTATTTTTCCTCTAGCTGGGTAATTTCAACAAGTAATAAAAATACAGAAAAATGATAGTGAGACTATTTATTCACTCATTTATTTATTCATAGATATATTTATAATAAATCCATTGGCCCTACAAGTCTATACTATTCTAAATCAGAATACAATGGTCAAAAACAGAAACAATATCTTGCTTGTATGTGGAGTTTACATTACAGTGCGGTAAATAGACATCATGTACAAATAAATAACATCGTGTAAGTCATTTATATGTTCTCCAGAGTAAATAAAGGGGCTGATATGATAAATAGTGGTGGGTTAGAGGGGAAAGCAGTAGAATGGGTGATTATGGAAAACTTCCATGAAGAAGTAGCATTAGAACCAAAATATTATATGACCGACAATTATTAATCTAGAAATTCCCTAAATTTTTTACAGTATTAACAAGATGGTGTCATTTCAAACTTGATTATATTTTTAAATGCATTGAGTCATTTCTATTTTATGCCCTGATATTTTACAAAACTGAAAACTTCTAAGGAAGTAATTATTAACAACTAATATTCAGTACTTGTTTTTGCTTATATAACACAATGCCCTTTGTATGTTGATGGCAATCACCGTTAGTTTTACTTAAATTTTTATTCTTTTGAACTGCTGGATAGCATTAAAGATAAGAACACAGGCTTGATCTGCTGACTGCCTAGGATTAATTTCAAGCCTTTCTTGTAGCAAATTATTTTCTCTGGACAAGAAACTTGAATTTTCCAAGCCTTGTGGAAAGAAAAAAGCAACCAAGTTTATCACCTCAAGCCTTTGTTAAAATGCTGTGTATGAACAATTCAAGACAATTGCTCTGGAAAAGATAAGAAGTTTAAAGATTGCATAGCATAGCAATCCAGCAATATTGCATAGGCTAAATTGAGGAAGGCCAGGGAAAAGAGGGACTGAATGTGATTCTAGGTGTAAATGCTGGAGAAGATTTAGTTTTGTAATTGTATATGAAAATATTGCTGCTGTTTGCTGCAGGTACATAGCTTTTGAAGGGTAAACTCATAAATCTATTCATTCTATAAGTTTTATATTATTTAATGTGTGAATTAGAATGTGATTTTATATAGATATAAATGAATATAGATATAAATATATATATAATTATATATATAGTATAGTGCTTAAATACACGTACTTAATATGATTGTTATTTCAGTTTTTATTTTAGTTTGATTCTCCTGAGAATGTTATGAGGCAACATGGGCCTAATATTTTCTGCCTTCAAACTAAAATGCTAGCTTATTACAATGCAGGATACCCCCATCCCCCAACTATACTTCTCCTCGTATGTAAGTAGGCACATAAATCATGAGTCGCATTGATTGTGCCTTATTGAGTGTGGATTATTTTTGCTCTCCTTGACTTAAGTTGGCTGTGTCCTATGTATGGTGAATCTGTTATCTTTGTAACATAATAGCTTAGAGGTGGAAACAGAGCAAACTTGCTGCTTATATAGTGTTTCTATTTTATTTAAAATTACATATTTAAAAGTAAAATGTATTACCTATATGCAAAGTATGAATAAATGTTAACTTTCCTCCTCAAAGAATCCCCCCTCTGAATTTTTTGTGATGCAAAGAAATGTATCAATGATTAGACAGTTATAATATTATAAATTTATAATAAAAATTATCGGGACAGATTGTACCTATTGTATGTGTCATTGACTAAAAACAAAAACTTTGAAGAATAAGGATGATGACAGATAAACTAAGAACCAACAGAGGTAGGTTTACCAAAAGAAATTATTCATAGGGTCCAAATAATACCTTTTCCTGAACTATTGAAAAGGATGTTAAAGTATGACTAATCGAATATTTAGTAGAAATGATGAAGATTATACAACTTGAAATGATATTGATAATAGTGTATTTTTAGTATCTATTGTATGTCAGAAACTGAGCTAATATTTTGACATACATAGTTTTATTCAATACTCACAGGATTGGTATGAAGGTTAATGGGATGACATATTTATATAACAGTTGTTATTATTGTTAGTTAGAAAGGTAGTTTTCTTCTGAATAAATGAGATAATACATGTAAAATACTTCAAAAGGCATCTGACGTAGAGTAAGCTCTTGATGGAAAGAAATTATTCCCATGTGATTAGTAGAGCACAATGGTTAAGAATGTAAGTTCTTATAGTCTTTGGGCTCTGTCACTTCCTCACCCTGTGATTTGGCACAGGTGACTTTACCTACGTATACCTCTGCTGCCTCATCTAATAAACGAATATAGTAATGTTTGTAATTCCTAAGGGTGTTGCGAAGATGAAGTAAAATAGTGCACATAAAATTCTTACAATAGTGCTTGGTATGTGGTAAGGCCTCAATATTATTAATAATATAACTTTAAATCATTACTAATCAATTCTTAATATTTTTTATTCTTTAGCAATCAAAATTTATCTTAATACTTATTAATTTGTTTAATAATAAGTAATATTTTCTTCTGTGATTTATTTTTAAATGTTTTATTGTGGTAAAAAAGTATATATATAATGTAAGATTTACCATTTTAACAATTTTTAATTATACCGTTTAGTGGCATTAAGTGTATCATATTTTTGTGCAACCATCACCACCGTGCACCTCCAGAATTTTTTTCATCTTCCCAAACGGAAACTCCATTTATATTAAACAATATCTCCATTTCCTCCTGCCATCAACCCCTGGCAGCCACCATGTTACTTTCTGCCTGTATTAACTGTATTGCTCTTAATTAAAAAAAAAATCACCTTTACTTATTAAGTAGACTGTGATTTTTGTCTAATTTGCTATTTTTAAAGTACATAATCTCATTTGAGATAAGCTTTAAAGAGAAACAAAAGCATAAATGGAGTTAAGCGTATAATCTATAAGTCACCTATCTTGGGCTTCTGTTTTCATTCAGAAAACAATTACTCCCCTGAATTTCCTATGTTCTCTTTTGTACTAGGTTCTTGTTTAGATTTTGAGGAGGTAATGTCTCCACCAGCATGTTAAAAGATTTGATCTTTCTCATAACATTTCCAGTGCTAATGAGGCCAAGAAAATACATATTAAAATTGACAAAGGAAACCAATAAAGGCAAACATTCCCAAATTGAGATCAATTAATGGTTGCACATCTTCTCTTGCCAAATATTGCAATAATACTGGATACAGTTGATTATTGTAACCAATGTGTTTTTTGAAAAACTGTTTTATGTCAAAGAATAGATATAGGAACACAATATTATGGTAAAATTTTTCTCTTTGGATTTGTGTTTTAGATATATATCCTACCTCCAATAATGCTGATGCATAAAGTCAATAAAATATGTATTTATCTGAGAGAGATTAGAGTCTTTATTCACAATCTCATTATCAGCCTCCTGGAATATAAAGAGAGTATGTTTGGAAAGACAATTTTCTGAATATAGGAGCCAAAACAAACTGGGAATATTGGTTTGCTGCCATGTCCAGATCTCAGAATGTAACTGTTGATGAGATTGAAGCCAGACAGCAGTAGAATTCTCAACTCAGAAAAGACTGGTATTATAACAATTCAAGGTACAACTTTATTGAACGTTTGCTGCTAAGCAACACAGAGTGTATATGGAAGAGTGTTGCTAGGCAGCACACCTCATCTATTTTATTGCTGAAAACATTTTTTTGTTAGTGCAATGAGAAAATAGCTGAACATTAATCTCTCATAATGCTTTTATATGTATAAGTAAGTTTTCACAAAGCAGGAACATTTTAAGTATGAAATAAAGATTTTAGAAAATAGGTAAAAATCTATCACATTTTGGAGACTGCAATACTCTATAGTTTACTGATTCACCTCTAAATGTGTCAATTTGACAATCAACAAAACATAAGTGAAACAATGATGAGTATGATATTTTTAATATACAAAGATCTTGTATACGTGGATGGAACTGGAGGACACTATCTTAAGTGAAATAAGTGAGAAACAGAAAGTGAATACCGCATGTCCTTACTTATAAGTGGGAGCTAAATAATGTGTACATATGGACATAGAGTAGAATAATAAACATTGGTGACTAGGAAAAGTTAGAGAATAGAAGTATAGGAGGAGTGAGGGATGAAAAATCACTTCATGCGTACAATACATACTATTTGGGTAATCGTTATACTATAAACCCAGTTTTCACATCTATGTACTATATCTCAGTAACAAAATTTCACTTGTACCCCCTTAATCTATAAAATATAAATCATCTAGGTAATAATTTTTTGGTAAGGTCTCACAAGCACAAGCA
The DNA here is from genome assembly GCA_963575035.1 of Avahi laniger. NCBI lineage: Eukaryota > Metazoa > Chordata > Mammalia > Primates > Indriidae > Avahi > Avahi laniger. The sequence goes on from CAUYSK010027956.1 coordinate 53,734, forward strand.
ACAAAAGCAAAAGTTTACAAATGGCTTTACATCAAATTAAAAGAACTTCTGCATAGCAAAGAAAACAATTAGCAGAATGAAAAGACAACTGACAGAATGGGAGACAATATGTACAAACTATGTATCAGACAAGGGATTAATATCTGGAATATATAAGGGACTCAACTCAACAGCAAAAACTAATAAATAAATAATCTGATTAAAATATGGACAAAATATCTTAATAGACATTTCTCAAAAGAAGACATACAAATGACCAACAGATATAGGACAAAATGCTCAACATCATTAACTCTCAGGAAAATGCAAATTAACATCACAGTGACATACCAATTTATTTCAGTAAGAATATGTATTATCAAAAAGTAAAAAATAAACATGCATTGGTAATGTGGAGAAAAGGAATATTTACACATTGTTGGTGGGAATGTAAATTAGTATAGCCATTATGGAAAGCAATATGGAGATTTCTCAACAAGTTAGAAATCCTGTACTCCTACTGTAGGGGATATATCTCAAGAAAATGAAATTAGTATGTCCAAGAGATATTTACACTTCTGTGTTTACTGCAGCACTATCATAATAGCCAAGATATGGAATAAAATATGAATGGATAAAGAAAATGTGGTATATGGACACAATGAATACTATTCAGCCACAAAAAAATGAGATTCTGTCATTTTCAGCAACATGAATGAATCTCGAGAACATTATGTTAAATGAAACAATCCAGACACAGAAAGACATAGACTGTATAATCTCACTGATATGCAGAGTTTAGAAATTATATATATCATAGAAGTAGAGAGCAGAGCAGAGGTTACCAGAGACAGTAAAGGGTTAGGGGAGGGAAGGATGAGGGAAAGCTGGTCAATGGGTATAAAGTTACAATTAGGAGAACTAAGTTCTAGTGTATTTTTGCACAGTATAGTGACTATGGTTAACAGTAAGGTATTACATATTACAAAGTTACTAGAATATGGAGTTTTTAATGTCCTTACCACAAAGAAAGAAAAAATGCATGAGGTGATGTATAGACTATTAATAACTACATCATGTTTAATGATCTGATCATTAAACAGCAAATAAAGGTATCTAGATGTCAAATTTGTGTCAATTAAAGAAGAAAAAATAAAATATATTTTTCTAAAAAAAGAGAAAAATTGCTTCAACATATACTCAGTGGAAGGAGGCTCAAGGATCCGTAGCATAACAGAGGGATAGTCCATGGGAAGGGTACATTTGGGAGCAAATGTCCAGATAACTAAAATAACCAGGCTGTGCTTTTTTAAGATACTTGCAATTGGAAATTAATTTAACAAGATGTTCTTTTCTAAATCACTTTGTATATCACTTCAAGATTACTCTCTTAAGTATATTTTAATAATGTGATTATAACAAAACATAAATGGCCTCTCACTGCCTACAGAACAACAAAAAATCATGTTTTTAAATAGTGACTAACACTCTTGATGAAGTGTTAAGTAAACAGAACACCTAATTAAAACTACGCAGAATCCAATTTTAGAAAATAAATGTGAGTTGTAGGTATGAAGGCATGTAGTATTTACAATGTAGACACAAATATATCTCTGATAAGAAAAAAGGACCAAAAATAAGAAGATAAAATATTAATAGTTGTTTTACCTAGTAGTTAAATTATGAATTTATTATATATACTTTTCTGTTTCCTAGCTCACTACAGAATAATGAGGCTATGTTAATTTATAGTCAAAGTAAAAATACAATGAAAATAATGCTTGAAATTATAGATATTTAATTTTATGGAACACCTCTGGGCATGAACTGGAGTCTTAATTTAGGGAAATGCCTTCCTGTGCAGGCCCCCACTCTCATTCTGAAATGCTTACATTCCACATGAGCCTCCCTTTCCCCTGAAAACACGGGCTTGAACACTGAACATAACCTAAGCATGACCAATCAGATGCACTCAACTTGAAGTGTGAAACCGTAAAGAAAGATAAAAAGACATCAGTTGCCAAATGATTCCCGTTGTTCCGAGACAGCACCAGGAGGTGCACAGTGGAGGTGTCAAGGGTAGAGTGGCTACTGAGAACCTTGCAGCACCTTGCCCACCCTGTCCCAGCAGGGCCTAGGCTGGGGTTTACACTAATTTTACTCCCTTGTGACATCCTTTCTTTAACACTCATTTTCTATACCTGGTTCTCCTTTCTTCCCATCAAATCTTCCCATCAATTTATAATTTCTTCCCATCAATTTAAAAATATTTCCATGTATGCTTTGGATATCCAGAATTTTCACTTGCAACCAAAAACTGTGATTGATAACCTCAGTTTCATTATTTCAGACAGATATACAACCAAATAGAATGAAATACAGAGAAATCCAATTGAATGTTTAGCAGTAATATATGATAAGCTATAAAAATTCACTGAAAGCATTTTCAACAATTACACATCACAGAAATACGATCTTAGTGGAAATAATTTTTCAACACAAACATGTTTCAAAATAACCAAATGAGCTGAAAGACAACCCTGTACATCTTGTAGTTCTGGGAACTATGTACTAAAGGTATATAACGTATGTATATACTTTAGACTTTTCTGTATAACGATCTAGAATATTAATGAATCCTAACTGATATAATTTTCCTACTCTGTCCAGTAACATTTTACTGAAAATCTATTTTCTTTCTGTTGGAAAGTAAATATAAAATTTTTCATTACTTTGACATGTGTGATGATTATTATATCATTACATATTTGGTTATAGATATCTGTTCTCATAGTAACAAAGTAGAATGGTTATAGATATGAAAAAAACACCTCAGAAAATAAGTTAAATAAGTCAAAGATATGTCAAAAACTACTTCATACAAGAAAAAGTGTTATCATATCATTTTGCTCTAAGAAGATGTGTGTTTAAATTTTCCAATCGGCTCTTTAAAGATATACATTGTGCAAATATGATCTATATCATAGAATATAAATTACAGAACCAATGAATTTCTAACCAGTTATATTTTGTGTGGTTGTGTTATTTTTCTTTTATCCAGTAGGTTTTATTACAAGTCACAGGCCACTGTGAAAGGTTGTCAGTTATCAGGCAAGTGAATATAGGTGAAATGTATGTTAGAGGAGAGAAATTAGTCCACATAAATTAAGTGAATAAGTTAAGCGAATCTATGAAATTATAAATTATATAGAGAAAAGTATAACTACAAATCATATTGATTCAAATACAATGGTATATCTTCAAATGGAGGATAAAGTAACATGTAAAATAAAGATTACATTTCTTTGAATTACATTAGGCACCCAAATCTGAGTGTTGTAATTACCAAAAATCTTCATGAAATTTTCCATAGTATTTAAAAGCTTTTAAAATTTGATATTTTCAGTTATTTCTAGTGAGTATTTTATTAGGATATAGTAATGACTTTAATCCATTTATTCTATCTTTAATATAACTCAAAATATGAAAATTAGTTTTTAAAAGCAGACAATTATTCTTTAATGGTGAATAAAATAATTCAAAACACAGTATTAATAAAGAGAAAGAAATTTATGAAACGTGTAAAAAAGATCTGGCAAAAGCCAAAAGTTCACCAACTACACATACAGAATTCCAGCTTACTACTGAATTGAATAGTTTGCAGACTTCAGGGTCACGTTAGTAACCTTTACAAATGAAAGAAATGGTTATATTTCTATTCTATGCATCTCTACTGAACATTCAAAAATCTTAAAAGCAATTGTGAAGGGCTGTCCATCCACATTGCATTCTTTTCCATACGGATGGCTTGCTCAATTGTGAGATATGCAGATATAATGAAAAATTAACTCCCAATTTAAATAGGAATAAAGTCACAAAAAAACTACATGTTATAAAATTCTAAATATATTTCAGTTGAAATATTCATCTAACTTATAAATAGAAAATGAACATATATATATACACACATACATATGTGTGTAGATAAATACTACATATACAGATTAGATGATTTAATTATAAAAGGATATAGTTAAATTGCATACTAATACAGTATAAAATATGGGCTTATGCCCAAAGAAACTAACAACTACAAAATTTCTCTCAGAGATTTAGTAGGATTGAGACTTGAATGGAAATATAGTTACCAATTTCATCTCCTGCCCAAATTACCAATCTCTCCTTCAACATTCCAGGGAAGTTCTACTTCAATATATTCATTTGAAGGAAAATGCCACCTCACAAAATTGCTAATTCCATTATTGTATAACACTAAATTTTAGAAAATCTTTTTTCATCATGTGTTAAAATTGTCTTCTTTGTAATTTGTATTATTTAATTTCCATTTTTCATCTCTAATATGCCACAGAATAAATATGCATTTATTTACATGTGACACATACGTTATGGCTTCAGATATTTTCCTTTGTTATATGAAGGTTGCATTTACTTCACTCATTCCTCATATGACATGGTTTCTAGATTTCATATGATTTTATTCACATTCCTGTAGATCTATCTTGAACATTGAGCATGCCTTTAATATGGGATGCCCAAACTGGAAAGAGAATATCAGATATTATCTAATAAATACAGAGAATAGCTGAATCTTCCCAAAACATGTCCTTGAAAGTTCTATTAAATTTTCTAAAGATTGAAATGCATTAGAGAATTTTGTTTTGTTTCATTTATAATGATATTCATGAAGAATACTCTGTCTCATGAAGAATAATTTTGAGCAAAGTCCTTATTTTATTAATTACATGTTAAGAATCTTCCTCCATATTGTATTTTACATGTGGTTGATATTTGAAACCAAAGCTGAAGTCTGTATTTTTCTGAAATACCATCTAAGTTTTTATTTTTTCTCCCACTTGCAAAGTCTTTGGGATAGCCTGACTTTTACATTCAATTGATTTTACAACTGCAAGTTCGATACGGATGTCTTCTATGTTTTATCCAAGTAACTATTTAGTAGGGCAGTGCTGTGAAGACATACTTGTAGTATCTATGTTTAAAGCCTGTATATATTAACGACAGGATGAGGTTTTAACTCTAGGTTATAAAATGCAATGTGATCCAGAAGACATTTCCTTATTTCAGGCATAGGGAATGTAAGAAATATTTATTGTCTGCTTTCTATATGTCAGACATGGTAGCATTTCCTCTAATCAGCACACTCTTCAAGTTCCAAATAATTAACATTTCCTGTTTTGTCTGTTTAAACAATTTTTTTGAGAAATTATGACAATAATCAATGTTCATTGGTCTATGGTTAATAGACAATTACCTGTTGGTCTCTAAGATTTAACATTTTTCTCTATTTTATTATTTTTTGTCTTCTCCATTTTCTACAGCTTTTCAGAATTTTCAAACTATACTTCTTCAAGTATGTTTAAACATTCTCTCGTTTAATTAAAAAAATGAATCTATGTAAAACATTTTTAAAAAACTGCCTTATATTACTAGGAAAGGCTTTTCCTCTAGTTAATGAAATAGGTTTGGCACTATAAGACAAATCAATTCAGTTGCTTAGATTGACTATAGGCTGTCTCTTTCATAAAGGAAAAACATCTATATATTTGCCTTTTTTCTTTTATTTGCCATTTACCTTTTGGTCATTTCATTGTCCATCAAGTATTGAATTAGACAGTTCGAATTAAGTAAAATAAAATAAAGAACAAGAAATTCCAAAGCTCTGACTACCTTGAAAAACTAATAGAGAAATGTGACCAAGACCAGTGAATTTTATCAATGTGAATAATTTAGTTAGAAATTTTAGAGCTAGAAACCATAGTTTTTCCTTAAGATGAGAAGTAATGTACTCTAAAATTATATGCATAATTATCTCAACCACAAAGGTTTTCTGTGTAATTGGGTGATAAAGAAAAAAGTAGTCTCAGACATTGTGTAATGTAGCCCTGCTTACCTTCCATTTTACTTCGTGCATAGTAGATCTTTGCAGCCAATGTAACTATGAACATTATTCTTGATAAGAAGTCAATGTTTATTTTCTCCTAATAACCAAATTTTACCTGACTTACATAGATAATTAATTATTTAAATCCTTCTTCTTTTGCCAGCACAAGCATATTGGTTAACAGAAGCGTTATCTGTGCCATTGTACCTAATAACATTAATAATTATATTGATAATTATACATTGATAATTATAGTTGCATTTCTGACAATTAAATCATATGAAAAACAAAGAATGCAGTACATAGTTCTTGTTGATTTAGATTTTGAGAGGGAGAAACTTTGTTAATAAACCTTTCCCATTAGTGTTTCCCCAGTAAAGTTGTGCAGGGTAAAAATATGACTTATTATTCTTTCATTAAAATCATTATGGCATGATTTTTATTACTGAGTGTTCTCTCTGTAGTAAGAAAAACATAGTATATTCAAGGACACGGTTGCTTCCGTAAGGTGTTGCCATAAGTTACACAGACAAAAAGTGAATATAAAATATACCGGATGAGAAGTCAGTTAAATCTCAGAGGCATGGAGTAGCTTAAATCTTTTCTTAGACATAGAACCCTGTTGCAATTTTCAAATATGAGATTCTTATCTATCTATTCTGTTTTCTTTTCTCATTTTCTAAAAAGACATGAAGTTTAGCTGCATAAAAGAAAAAAGAAAATATATTAAGGAAGATAGTTTTCCATAACAAACTTAAAAGACACAAGTACAGAAAGAATTTGCAAATGCACTCTTTGTAGCTTTTTAAAAGAAGCATATATTTTACATGTATTCAGAACATTGTTTTTAGTAACCTATTATTTAAAATGAATTATACAAATTCATTGAGGCATAATTTGTTTTATATAAATATATGTTCCTGTTAAGGAAATATTTGTGAATAACTATAAATCTTAGATTTGATTCTATAAACAAATCATCCTATAAAAATCATATCTAAAAAACTATGAAGATAGGGGACGATTTACTATTTAGAACATATAGACTTACTATTCCATATAAGAGTTGCTTTTATAAGATTGTGCATCTTCAAGAGACACAGAGGAGACTAAATGAAATATAATCACATGTTTTGAAATGTCAATATATTATAAAAATTACCATATCAAAATGTCATCTGTATAATATATAGAGAAAATTAGAATCAATATATGTAATATATAATACATGTATATGCAGAACCCTTAATGAATTGCTAAGAGAAAGACAGTAGCCCAACAGAAGCTATGAGCAAAGATAAGAATTTTACAGGAAAGGAAATATTTCAAGGCCAGAAATTTACGAAAATACTTTCTCAAATTCATTAAAAATTTAAAAATACAATTAATGAAACAAATATAATTTATAACAAAAAATCATATTTTCCACCAATTAAGTTAGTAAAGTTTGATAAAACCTTATATTGAGAATGCAGAAACGGAGGCATTTTCATAAAACTGTTGGTTGGGATGTAAGTTAGCATACTGCTGATCATTTAATAATACACTTTAAAAACAAAAGAAGTTTTCACACCCTTTGACATAATATTTTCATTTCTATTTTTTATTCTTCCTACAGAGATATGCAACTTCAATGTTGATACAGGAAAAATTGGAAAATTAGATATGCAAACCATCAAAAGAGATTTATGCTACTCTCGTACTATAACCTTATAGCTGTTGAAGATGGTAAGTTGGATCTAGATAGGACCTGTTAAGAAGGAAAAGCAGATTGAGAAAAAAAAGGGTGTCACATAATAATTTTTCAAAAACTAAAAATCAAAATAAATTAGACACACACAGGTTGAACAATATGTGGAGGTGTACTCACCAGATAAAACTGTGATACATTCCCCTCATTGTGATACAGGCACCAGGAAGGTAGGAATTTTAACAATAGTTCTCAGCATATATGAGGATCTCAATACATATTTGTTAATTAAGGGCATTAGAACTACTTCATGTGGAATCTGTAATACAATATCTCAACTTATGATACAACTTCTTTTATTATCTAATTTACTCCTTAAATTATTCCCGCTAGCACTTTTCTCAACCTCATTAAAACATCCAGGCCTTTTCACTATTCTAATTTTTTTCCTTTCAGGTTTCTATTTTTCTTTCTCACCTAAATTAATACATACGGCTTATCATCCAACCCTTCTTTTTTTGCCAATATATTCAGGTAAGTTGTTTCATTGTTTTTCTATCCTGCCAATTTGTGAAAAGTCCCTTTACCTCATCGATTTGAAGGTCTCATACCTCCTCCATACATTATAGAATGAATGCAACATATGCCGAGGGCTTCCCTGGAAACAACACACAGCACCTCACTGAAATGCCTGTGCACATGGCCTTCAACAGCGAATGCCCCCTCAGACCACCCAACAATCCTGTGGCTTATGTTCAGGCAGCTCTCCCTAGTTCTGAATAGCAACTATTTTAAATCCTTTCCACTACCCTCCGCTACTACTCTTCACTTTGCTGATGTCCTCTCTTTTCCCCAGCCCTGAGAAAAAAGAAGCCAACAGAAAGTGCCTCCCTCAGCTTTTGCTGTAGAACCTTTCTTTATCCACTCTAACCCAAAATATACTCAGATCTTTTCTATTTTAGAAAACATACCCCTTTATTCCTATATTCTTCTCTACCACGTTTGCTTCTTAACATCTTGATTTTATTTCTCCATCCACTCACTGCATGACCTACTATCATCTGTTTTTCACTTTCATCAAATCTATAAAAATTATTCATGCTAAAATTATCAGTGACCTTCTTGTTGCCAGACATAATGCTCGTGGGCGCATAGCATAATTTCACTTTATAGATCACTTTCTTCTTAAATCATTCCATTGCTTGCCATCCTATACTCCCAAACTCTCCTTATTTTTCTGTTCCTTTCCAGTGTTTCTTTCTCAAACTGTTCCAGAAATGTTGATATGGTTCTAGCTTCTTTTGTATAAGCGGTTTTTAATCAATCTAGGTGTTCACTTTAGGATTTCTCATATTATTTTATACACTAAATTATAATCTTAAAATTCTTATTTTTTTCCATCTATTTCCTTGTCTACAGATCTACACGTCCAACTTTTTATTGGGCTTCTCTTGTCATGTATGCCTTCAACTCTTCAAATTTAATATTTCTAAACAGGTCGTGTGTCCTTCTTACTTAAGCTCATTCTCCACCTGATATCACATATTCCAGTGATCTTCAGTTACCCAAGTCAGAAAGCATGGAATTATTTCTGACCCCCTTTATTAACCACTGGCAGGAATTGCGAAAGGTCTTGGAATTTACTTTCAGTCTAACAAACTAGTGTGTTACTACTTCATGGATATTGGCAGAAGATTGGTGACTCTGAGTCCGGACAAAGGAGTATCCCCTAGAGGGATACCTGCACACTCAGTGAGTTGCGTTAGCACAGAAAGACACTGAGTCTGGGCAATTTGTTACTTTTATAGTCAGTGGTAAACAGCGCTGCCCTTTGTCTGGAGGTGGATGGGAACATTATTTCATCCCTAGAGGTTACTTTCTGCAACCACAATGCTCAGAACCTAAGGTAGAACGCCTCTCCCAACAACCAGTAGCCACCTCCAATCAATAACCAAGGCCACAGTAGCTTCTAAATTAATCCATTGGTCTTGATCTTCACTGTCACTATCCTAATTTAGGCCCCCTCACATCATCTTTCATTGGGATTAATGAAACAGCCTCTCCCAGGTCTCTACACTTATTGTGACCCTGTCTTTCCCCCGCCCCCCACATTCCCAGTGAGTCTCAAATGGGAGCCAAATTATCATTACAAAATTAATTCCAATCGTGTAGCTCTTATATTTATTGTTTTCCTTGCTCTCAGAAAAAATTAACAACTCCTTAAACTAAGTGAAATTAATGCCTTTCATGATCTGGCCTCTGCTTACATTTCTAAATTAATTTATATCACTGCTTCTCCTTTACCGTTCCCTTTTCCTCTTAAAAATAATTCCCACACATTAACTTCCCTCACTTCCCACTGCCAACTGCTATACTAGGCTACTTTCAACTGCAAGAGTTGAAAGTACCATTAAATATATGTTTTCATTTATTAATACTTAATTGTGTCCGCTCAGCTTCTATTTTTAATTTTAAAATTCGAATTTCAAGTTTTAGCTTTACGATCCTGTTCACTAAGAAGTTATTATTAAACTATTAATGTATGTTATCCATGGGTGCCACTTTCATGCATCCCGTTTGCATCCTGGGCCTTCTGATTCAGAGCATTGCACTACTAGTCTTTTTCTGAACCACGTCTCTGCCTAGGTTCTCTGTGGTGACCGGGAACCACATCTTTTTCTTTGATCTCTGCCATACCACCAGCAAATAACAAAGTAATTAATACATAGTCAATACTTGACAAATAATTTGCTTAAAGAGTGAAAGAAATAAGTTATAAAACATTTATGACTATTGAGGTTCTCTGTATATTCAAAACTTAAGGCTCTTTGAGGAATTGACCAGGACTTATTTGAGTTTGTCTTTGCAGCAGTTAAGATATTGCCTAACATAAACAATCGAGCCTCCTTATTCACAGAATTTGTATTCATGAATTTGCTTACTTGCTGAAAGTTATTTTTAACTCTAAAATCAAACTCCCTGAACTTTCCTGGTCATTCGTGGACACATGCATGTGCAGAACAGTAAAAAATTTTGAGACATCCAATGTACATATTGCCAGCCAGAGGTTGATGGTGGTTATGCTTTGTTGTCATGTTCGAGTTCTCATACTGTAAACAAGTACCCTTCTCGTAGTCTATTTAGTCCTACGGTTTTTTCATTGTTGTGTTTTTTTTTGTGGTGATTCTGCTGTTTAATATGGTACCCAAGTGCTAAAGTGCTGCCTAGGTTTCCTAAGTGCAAGGAAGCCATGATCAGCCTTACAGAGAAAATACCTGTGTTGCATAATCTTCTTTCACACTTAAGTTATAATGTTATTGACAGTGAGTTCAATGTTACTGAAACCACAATATATATGAAGGAACCTATGTGTAAACAGAAACACACATAAAACAAGTTTATGTACTGATTGACTGATGGAAATGCTATTACCAGAGGCTTTCAGGAAACTAATCTTGTATTTTCCCCCAGAGCAATGATTCATTATTTGGTAATTCAGTGTTCCTGTGACTTTACAGAACATACTACCACAAATAAAGAGAATTGACTGTAATTAGTTTCTCATAAATATTTTACAATTAATAGTTGAATGAAAGAAAGAAAAGGATGAAGAAAGAAGACACTGGAATGTCTCTAAAATTGTATTATGAGCTGTATAACTTATTGGGTATTTTCTTTAATGGTTTGGGTGAATATCAAAAAACACGTTTTTGTAATTGGTGGATGATGCATACATGTGACATATAATTATGTAGAATTCAAAATAATCTTACTAGGTTGGAAGACATTTATTAGAAATCAATAAGACAGAATTTAACAAAGATGTCAGAATTCTACATATCAATTATCTTAAAAGCTAAAGAAAAATTTTGATAGATTTTTATACAAATGTACTTGGATATTTAATTTTACTTAATCACAAAAAGGTATGTGAAAAATGCATTGAAATCACATAGTACCAAGAGTTAAAATTAAGATATCAAAATAGAGAATATAAGTAGCTATTGTAGCTTAGCTTTATTGATGTAGTTGCAGAATGAAAATCTAGATAAACTGGCAGTGTTCTAGAGCTTGAACTGTTAAAATAAGTAGTAAATGAATAGATTCAATCAATTAACCATGTCTCTCTTTTCTAACTGGAGGTATGTAATTTTTATGTTATTAATTTAAAATTCTGTTGTCCATTATTGAATTTTTCATTCCTATTTACACATCACTAAACTCTCAATAAAATCCTCAACTGGTGAAAAAGGCAACTCAATCAAAAATACTGTTAGAGCCACTTCAAGAACCCCCTCAAAACACACCTAATTGTGTAAAGGAATATTTTGATTCCCTTGAAGTCAATATTATCTTATGTAGGTGTATTTTGAGTTAATAAGTTGATTATAAAAGCATAACATCTAAAGAATATTTTAAACATTAAAGCCATATCCCAATATTAATTTAGAAAAATAAATAAGCTGTATCTTAACTGGCCAATATTATCTACGTCTTTGTGAAAATTACACTGCATTTATGCAAGTTACACTGGTAAGGTTAATGTGGTTAATTATTTGGTTTGGTGATAAAAAAGATTGTAATAAAATGCACTACTTGCTCTACTAATCAAAATCTTTCAAGTTTATCTAAATTTCTACTGATCTATAGACAGAGGCTTTGATATTAGATTTTATTACACTGTTAATGCCATTCATGTTTTGCTTCAAAGTTAGTCCAACCCTGAAAATATTCCACTTGCCCTCCCACTTCCAGGCCTCCTGTTGGACTATTTTAAACTTCTAAGTCTCTTTAACAAAGTTAAAACTTTAAAGCAGTCTAACTATCTCTGAGGTCATGCTGAGAGTAAAGAAGGAATATATCACTTACTTTAAAATTCAACCTCTTGAGGAGCATGCTTGAGAATCTTTAAAAGAAACTCCAGCTTCTCTATTCTTGGACTAACCATCATGTTTTATTTCAGAGAAGTCTAGCCATTTCAAAAAAAATAGGACTCCTCCAGAGCACATTGGGCATGCTATTTAAACAGCTGGATCATTTATGTTTTTGAACTATAGATTATTTCTACCTCCAGAGAGACTAAGTAACTCTTACAGTGTAATTCTTCTTCCTTTAGAGAATGCATGATTCTTTAGGAAATTATGGCCAATATCAAAATATATGTCACATTCAAAAAAAATAGGATAGGCATTGCTAACTGCCAAATAATCTTAAAATTCAGCAGATAGTGTTTCTAATGATTGCATGTTATTATTTCTTTCTAAGGTAGATTAAATTATTTGGTGTATATTATTAATATTATCCCAGAGAATTTATCCAAAGGTTATGCTTTCAAATGTGTATAATTATATGTTAATTATTTGATTATAAGATTTTTATATGATTATATATATGGACATTTTAAAAAGTAGAATATTTATTCAATATTAAAATATATTTACATTTATAAATAGTGATTAATTACAGCATTAGTTTCTTTTAGAATATATTTTCATGACTGGTAAAAAATAGTTGAAGAATTTTATGTAAGACATGTGGCTGAAATTTTTTAGATAAAAATTGATATGGATGATTCCAGAAGTACAAATTATGAAAAATGTTTTATAGTATTTTTATTAGTTAGAAAAAAGTCAAAATTCTACTTAACAATTTTTTGTCCAAAATTTGGAGAATGTAAATAATTATTATTAGCACCATATAGTTGGCAACTCTGGGGTTATTATAAATATGCTCTTACATTTACTTTTGATATCAGCATATTTCTATTTCCTCCTTCCTTATTCTACCAAAATATAATGAATTCTGTGATTATTAAAACAAAATTTTCTGCAATTCATATCATTTTTACTTAACTTCTCAAAAGTAAATTATTGAAAATAAGAATAATTTAATTTTTTAAGATAGAAAAAATATATAGATAATATATAACAATGTAGAATTTCCAAGATAGTCTTTATTACATTATACAAGGATTTGAGCAAGTTTGCTTTAAAACACCTCATTATTATTTTAAATAAAAAATCTCATTTAAAACAAAATGTCATAGAGTTGTAATAATGAAAACAAGATGATCAAAGAATAAATAGTTTAAAGATCAAATCCTATATTTCAAATCTTGGTCCAAATATATATTAATAAATCAATATATGATAAAATAATTACTTAACAATATCTGGGAAAATATGAATCACCTAGCTAATGGTTTGCAGGAAATTGGAAGAAATTAAAATAAGAAAGAAAAAGAAAAAAAGAAAGAAGAAGAAAGAAAGAAAAGAAAAGTAAAAGAAAACAAAAAGCTTAAGTGGATAGAGACAAAATATTGCCTCCTCTACTCCTCTAACAGCTTCTAATCACAGAAAGACTAAAGATATTTGACACTATTAGTAAACATGTTTTGTGCCACATTGACAAATTGTACTATGAGAAAGCACATACTTCTAGAAGTTATGATTCATAGATTTTCCAATCCCCAGATTTCTGGTGTGGCAGAGAATTCACATTTGCTTTTTTTCTAGTATTCACTGAAAATTAAGGTCATTAATACTTATTGGAAGGCTTATGCACCTAATAATACAACCTCATGTACCTCTTGCCCTTATAAACTTTGACATGACTCCTCAATATATTGCAAGGCATTAATGCATTATGCCAGAGTATATTTTTACCAGGTAAGAGAAGTCCTTAATGATCCACCAACTGAGACAACCAGACCTTTCATTATATAGAACCTAGAGATTGCATCTTTTGGTTATGACACCAAAGAAAGACTGCCCATGGTCACCATTAGAAGGGACCATACCAAGTTCTGTGCAGCAAAACTTCAGCGTCTGAAGTCTTAGATCCACATCTCTTAACTCAAGAAGGCCCCTCTGGACTCTTGGTACTATACATTTATTGAAGACCTCAAGGTAAAACTGACCTGAGAGGTTTCTCCTCAGAAGCAGATTACTTCCTAGATATACATGGGAAAATGATGCAATAATTAAGATTTCATAATCAATAGCTTCTTCAGCTAACTTAACTGAATGCTGTACATGTCATATTAAACTGAAATTCTTACATGATCTTAGAGATTCTCTGATTGAACCTGTAACAAATTTTACTGACATTCCAAGGGCAATATCTAGTCCTTTATATAGGGTTTGGTATTTAGATTCATGTATTTAGATCCCGTGTTTACGTATAACAGTATGAAAATCCCATAGTGAGGGCTTTGAAGTTATATTATGCCAGAAATTGAATAAGAAAACCAAAAGAAAAATAATTCAGCAATTCATAGAAAAATTTATAACCCTAATTCCTTAATTGTCAGTAGTCTTCAACCATGCAATGATTCAATAATGGAGCCTGGAACAAATATGATTAGTGCTTTTCAGTTGGTGACCCCTAATACACAAGGCATCCAACAAGGAACTGTTGTGACCCATCCAGGTTATATTTTTATCTGTAGAGAATTTAACAAAAAAACATACATGTGAGCAAGTCCATGTTTCAATAAGTGGAAAATAAGGAATTCTGACAGTACCACTATCACTGCATAATCAATTGGAAACTAAATATTGGCTCATACCTCTTAATTGGCCCTACAGAATAAAGAGAAGTTTGCCAACAGGGATAAATATCTCTAAATGGGCATTTTTTTTTTTTTTTTTTTGTAAAATACTCCTTCCCTGCCTTGGCATAAAAGGCTATAGTTGCCCAGAAAACTTCTTTAAATTCTCTTACTAAAGTAGTTTTAGATAACACAATTACTTTGGACTATCTGTTGGTTGAACAAGGGGCCAGCTAACACCTCCTGCTGCACTTGGGTTAATCTATCTGGTATGGAAATCAACAAGCTACTTGGCTAAAACAAGTAGATTCCCCTCTTCGCTCTTTTTTTGATACATTTGATTTTGATTGGCTCAATTCATGGGAGGTCCTGAATTTAAGGATTTGATTCAGTGTCTTAGTAATATCCTGCTGATGGCCATCATAAAAAATCTCCCTAGGAGGAGAAAAATAGCGGAGTTAAGGTAGCCTCCCGGATCCCTGCTTCCAGAGAAAGAGATGTAGATCTCGGTCTGCTACACACGATCAGATCCCTCTCCCTCAAAAACAGCAAGGTGAATCGGTGGAGATTCAGCGGGGAACACACAAATCAGGAAAAAGAATAAGAAGAACAGGAGATAGGGAGGCAAAACCTGTAAAACATGGGATAGACAATAGAGAAGAGAGTGTGAGACGGCGGCGCCAGCCTGGCCAGTAAGTGCACCGGGATAAGTCCCTCACGAGACAGTCTAGCTTCCCCACTGACTTACAAGCCCACTGAGAGTCAGGGGCTTGTGTGAAGTGGATGTAGAACTGGGTCAGGAAATGTGGGGCTCAACAGAGAGGGGACACGAGCTGGAAGCAACCTGAACTCCCGGAGCCCCATGTCAGAACTGCACCAGACAGGAGAGGAGATGGTCTGGGCTCCCTCCAGAGGCAGTTAGGAGTCAGGAAGCTGATCTCTGGCGCTCAGTGGGTCCTGAACAGGCAGGTGATTACTGAGTAGAGGACTCTAACCTGGAAACTGCCACTGGTGATTGGGACTGCTCAGAGTGGGCCAGTAGAAGCGAGAGCTATCGCTGGACTGGCGTGAGATTGGAGGAGGGAGACATAAAGGAGACGGCGGAGAACTCTGGTGACTAGACTGACTCCATGATTGGGTACCTCCCAGCCCCTGAGTGGCTCCCTCTGGAGCCAGCGCCCTGGAGGCGGGCAAACATCAGCTCGGGGCCCACAGTAGATCGCAAGTTCGGAACGGCTCCCTTCTCCCAACTTGGAAGCTCTCACAACAAGCTCTGCCTCTCCAGGACCTAAAGCTAATTAGCTGGGCCTATTTCTCTGACCAGTGAATTCTGAGTGCCTCCTCAGTTGTGAGGGGCAGACGCCTGCAGAAGCTGAAAGTGCTGGGCAGTTGGGTAGTCTGGGGAGGCACCCTCTCCCCCTGGCCAGCGTCCTTTGCGCAGCCTCTGAGCTTGCAGCAGAGAGATATAAACAGCCACTCTCCTTCTGTGACAAGCGCCAGTCCCTGGGGCTTTGGCATGGACTAATAGCTGACAGGGCAGTGACTTTCCTCACCAGACCGGTTCAGGTCATCCGGTACGATCGCATTTCTGCCTCCGGTCAGCTACCAACAGAGAAACACACGACTAGGGAATCAAAACTCCCGCAAGAGACCAAAACAAGCTCCCCAAGTAACCCCTCCCATCAAGAGAACCCTGGACAACATACTAGCGGCTCCCTCTAGTGGCAGAACAAAATAAAAATAATAGCAGATCCAGACGGGAAGGACCCAGCAAAAGATTTCTGGAAGTATGAAAAATCAAATGGAAAGCACACCTCCAAAGAGGAATACCAGCTCCCTAGCAATGAACACTAACAAGGTCCAGAATACTAAAATGACAGAAGAAGAATTCCAAACATGGATTGTAAGTAAGCTCAATGATATGCAAGGAAAAATGGATAACCATCTCAAGGAAACCACAAAAAAAATCCAAGATTTGGAAGAAAAATTTACTAAAGAAATTGAAATATTAAAGAAAAATCAAACCAAACTCCTGGAAATAAAGGATTTATTCAGGGAACTTCAAAACACTGTGGAAAGCCTCAAGAACAGGGTAGATCAAACAGAAGAAAGAATCTCAGAGATTGAAGACAGCTCCTTCCAAATGAATAAATCAGTCACAGAGATTGAGCAGAAAATAAAGAAAAAAGAAACAAGCTTACAAGAAATGTGAGATTATGTGAAAAAAACAAACCTGCGTGTGATCGGTGTTCCGGAAAATGAAGAAGAAATCACGCAAGGGCTGAATAACCTATTTCAAGATTTAATAGAGAAGAATTTCCCAGACCTTGCTAAAAATCTAGATATACAGATAAAAGAAGCGCAGCAGACCCCAAGGAGATTCAATGCAAATAGAAAGACACCACATCATGCAGTCACCAGATTGACTAAAATATCGACTAAGGAGACCCTACTACGAGCTGTCAGGCAAAAGAAAAAAGTAACATACAAAGGAAAGCCTATCAGAATAACTTCAGACTTCTCAACTGAGACCCTGCAAGCAAAAAGAGCTTGGGGCCCCATTCTCACTCTTCTGAAACAGAATAATGCCCAGTCTAGAGTCCTGTACCCTGCAAAATTAAGTTTTTTATATGAAGGAGAAATAAAGACATTCTCATACAAACAAAGTCTGTGGGAATTCACCAAGACAAAAGCAGCTCTCCAAGAAGTACTCAAAGATGAATTACAAAAGGACCAGCACAATAAACACTCACAAATGTAAAACCCACTCAAAAGCTAAAGATCAAAGGTTAGAATCCACAATGGCTCAAGAGATAAAACAAAGCAACAAAAAGCAACTCAACAGTTTGATGAAGAATTTACTCCACTTATCAGTTCTTTCAATAAATGTGATTGGCTTGAACTCACCTCTCAAGAGACACAGAGTAATCGAATGGATAAAAAAATACAAGCCAGGTATTTGCTATCTTCAGGAAACACATCTAACCTGCAAGGATGCATTTAGACTCAAGGTAAAGGGGTGTTATTCAATATTTCAAGCAAACGGAAGCCAAAAGAAGGTGGATGTAGCAGTTTTGATCTCAGATAACTTAGTTTTTAAATCAACAAAAGTAATGAAAGACAAAGAGGGCCACTATATAATGGTGAAG
>CAUYSK010027958.1:0-38986 GCA_963575035.1 Avahi laniger
CGTCTCTACTAAAAATAGAAAGAAATTAATTGGACAACTAAAAATATATAGAAAAAATTAGCCGGGCATGGTGGCGCATGCCTGTAGTCCCAGCTACTTGGGAGGCTGAGGCAGGAGGATCGCTTGAGCCCAGGAGTTTGAGATTACTGTGAGCTAGGCTGACGCCACGGCACTCTAGCTCGGGCAACACAATGAGACTCTGTCTCAAAAAAAAAAAAGAATCCAGGAGGAGAAGCACAACTAGGGTGGAAGGTGTGGATAAAATATTGGGGTAAAATATACTGTTTTGGTTAAGAATATATGCTCTGAAGTCAGACTTCCAGGGTTTGAACTCCAGCCTTGCTCCTTCCCAGCTGAGGAAACAACAGCAAGTTCCTCAAACTTACTGCCCTCTAGTTTCCTCCTTTTAACATTGTGACAAAAATAGTACCCGCATCATAGGATTGTGGTGAGGACTGAGTAAGATACTACACATGAGATGTTGTAACAGTGACTGGCATATACCTTATACTCAGTGTTAACTATGATGAGTAATTTCCTTCATAGACATTGGCTTTTCCCAAACTGAATTCATTGTTCCCTGAAGGCTGTCCATCCCATGCTTTTCCATCTTTGATGCTTTGCTTATTCTGGCTCCTCTGTCCAGAATTTCTTTCTGCCATTCCTACCTATCTCTGCATAATAAGTCATACTTGTCCTCAGAGTGCAAATCCGATGCTGCTTCCTCCACGAAACCTTCCTGATTGCCCTCAGGCACAGTGATCTGCTACCACCCATCATTTATAATCTCATTTTAGAACCAAACACTTTTAACCTTTTGTTCTGATTACTTCTACATATCTCACTTCCCCATCCTGGCAAGGATGGGTCCTATCATGTTTTGCGACTTTCATTTGTACACCAGCCCACTTGCTGAGTGAATTCTGAAGTCAATTTGTAAATATTGCAGGTACCTGCTGCTTTTAATTTTCACATACATTTGGATTTGGAGTTGGGAATATTGTTATGATTTCTTGTGCTGAACAAATCACACTTGTATCCATAGAGGCATGGGTTTATTTGTATTTTATTAATTCAGTAGTGATTCATTACATGAATGAATGCTCTATTGTATTGTTTTCTTCTCCTTGGGGAAAACTACTTAGCAGTAATGAAAATATATGAAATATATCCTGCTTTCTAGCACAAAAAGACAATCCACATTTAAAAAATTGAGTAGGGATATCTCTCCCTGTACGCACGCGTGCACGCGCATGCACTCACACACACACACACACACATGCATGTTTTCAGTAATTCACAGCATTCAGCTCTGTTTTCAGCTTCTGCTTTGGTGGCATTTCAACATGTCCTGCATGTGGCATATGCTCTTGTTAAAGAAGCTTGTTCTTACCATCCCTGCTTCATTTCTACCAACTGATATATGCTAGAATGTTTTTTTATTATAAAACAAACTGGAATAAATCCAGAGCATTTACCAAGAAATAATCTTGATCATCATTTTCCCTGAGGAGGGTATAAGTGGATTATAGCACTAAAAACAGGAAATGCTTTGGAAATTGCTGAAAATCAGTGTGGGAAAATAATAACACAAAATATTACACTTTTAAAGTTCTTTCTGAAGATTGTGTTTTAGAGAAGGAAACAAATAATAAGAATACTTGTATCTTGAATTTAATTATTATATTATTCCTTTAGAATGATAAACTCCTAATAAATGCAAACTTTCTTTGGCAAAAAGAGAGATCAGATATAAAATGGTACAATTTATGATTAAAGAAAGTTTTTTACTATTGGACTTGTGCCACATTAGGTATTCAAAGTAGACAGAAACCTGATATCCTTTCTATACATGCCTGTGGACTGTTCTTTCCTTTTACATCTGGGGGTTCTAGTCTGCACCTGTCTGGACCTGGAGTGTTTACCTTGCTCTTTTCACAATTTCCAAGCAAAATTCTCCTGCCCAGAATCACCAGCAAGCAAGCTGATTTCTCCCAAAGCTAGGCTGTGCATGGTAAAAGAATTTGGGTAACAACGCTCTGCAGCTTGTGAAAGTTCAAGGCAAGTTTCTTGGGGAATCATAATAAACAAGGTTTTTCAAATTTCTGACACTCATATATCATCCTCGTGAGTTCGGACACATCCACCTACCAGCTCCGGGGTAGTGTGCAGTCCACGCAGTGTGTGTCTGGTGAACAACAACAAAGCTTACCTGCTTCAGTCTTCCTGTTAGAAATATTAACAACCCTGTGAAATTGGGCATCTGGTGCTAGGTACATACTTAAATGCATAGAAATATGTACATAGCTATTACAATGAAAAGACACCCCCCAGTTCTAGCTAAGTCCCTTGTGCCCACATCTGGGGGAACACTGGTCACAGCAACAGCATGGCCAGATCCTCCCTGCCTTCCGGGGCCCTAACCAGGCCTCCTCCCGAGTGTGGCTGGTCACCTGTGCTGAGCTCTTTCCCCTCATTAACCACAGTGGCCTCCCCCCAGACACTCTCCTCTCTGGTCCTGTCCTTCTGCCTGTCCGTTGCTGACATGGCTTCCCTCAGCCCCGCCCATCACAGCCCATCGCGGATGTGGCTGCTGAAATCGCCCACATGCAGCTTGACTTTTAAATTTTGAAAAATGTCCTTCCCTTCCTTTCCCTTCAGCTTCCACAAGCAGTTCTCTGTGACCCTCATTCCTACCTCCTTTCCCCAAAGGGCTCTGCAATATCTCACTTTCTTTTTTCTGGGACACTGGCCATTTGGAAACTTGGTGCCTTCCTTATCGCGTTCTTAACTTTGAGTGGGCTATCGGTGGTGACTTTTCCCCATCACTTACTAAACTATTTTGCACACATTATTCCAACAATTTGAGAAAACCTCTGGCCTGTATGGCATCTCTGATTGGTTAGAAAAGATGAGACGGATCTTTCTTCTTTGCCCCATATAAGCAAAATGAATTCCCCCTACTGCCTCCTTAGAACGGGCCCTGCTTTCCAAAAATGCTTTGACCACTGTTGTATACACAATGTAAATACTTTGTTGCAGTGTGCTACTTTCTGTTGCATTATCCAACAATCAGTGTCACAGATAGTTGTGGAGCACCTGCTTGCACGCAAAGGGTTGCGTTCCTAGTGGATGTCCTGCAAAGATAGATAAGAAACAATTCCTGTTCTCAGCGGTGCTGTGAGGGGGCAGAAGCAGCTACAACTAGATAGGAATCAGATTGGACACTGCCACCTTCATTTTCTGTGCTAAGTTGATCTTTATCAAGGCACTTGCTTTTTATCATAGCAAGTGCAGAAAATACAGCTTTGCAAAAACAATGATAGCATCTAAAAGAATGCAGCACAATCTAATAGTGAAAATGTGACCTAACTCAAGCCGGTCATTTGCAGGGTGTCAAGCAGGTATTGAGTAGCCTGTGTTTTCACTGAAAATTTAAAATATCTTTCAATGTCCCTGTGGCGCCACCCTGGGGCGTCTCAAAGTACATTTTGGGAGCTGTGGGCATTTTAAAGAAAATCAAACTATCATGTATATATGCTCACACAAGCCTTAAATATTTTTTGTTGTTGTTATTTAGCAGCTCATATCAACTTGCCATCCAGTGTAAATGTGTGATTCAGTCTAAGTATATGCTACATTCCTTTCTTTACTTACAACACTCATTTCTATATGGATGATCCTTCGAGGAAGCCTAGTGTGAGCACTGGTGCTATGAACATTCTTGTACAAAGTTTTGTTAGAACATTTGTTTTCAATTCTTTTGTGTTTATACTTATTAACAGAAGTAAAATTGTCAGGTCATGTAGTAATTCCATATATAATTTGGTGAGGAATCACCAAACTGTTTTGCACAGAGGCTGCACCATTTTACATTCTCATTAGCAAAGTATGAAGGTTCCAATTTCTCCACATACTCGGCAACTCTTATTTCCTATTGTTGTTGTTATTATTACTATTTGGTTATAGCCATCATCATAATTGTGAAATGGCGGTCTCGTTGCGATTTTGATTTGCATTCTCTATTGACGAATGTCACTGAAACATCTTTTCATGCACTTCTTGGTCATTTGTATACCTTGTCTGGGAAAAATGTCTGTTCAAATCTTTTGTCCAGATTTTAATGGAGTTGTTTAACTTTTGTTGTTCAGTCCATTTCATTTTTGAAAGATTTATTACTACTGGATTTTGGATACTGCGGTAGGTGGGATGGTCCTCCAAAGATGTCCAAGTCCTAATCCCCAGAACTTGTGAGTATGATACTTTACATAGAAAAAGCGACTTTGCAGGTGTGGTTAAGTTAAGGAGCTTGAGTGGGAAGATTACCCTGGATCATCTGGGTGGGCCCAATGTCAGCACATGGGTGCTCACAAGAGGGAGGCCAGAGTGTCGGGATGGGAGAAGTGATGTGACAATGGAAGTGGAAGTCGGCGTGATGTGCCTTGAAGACCTAGGAAGGGGGCACAAGTCAGGCAACCACCAGAAGCTGGAAAGGGCAAAGAAACAGCCTCTCCTCTAGAGCTTCCACAAAGGAACACAGCTCTGTCACACGTCGATTTTAATCCCATAAAACTCATTTCTGAGTGCTGACACCCAGAACTGTAAGATTATAGACTGGCATTGTTTTGAGCCATGAAGTTTGTGGCAATTTGCTACAATAGCAATAGGAAACTACTCAGTATTTTGGAAGACAGGACGTTTGTTTTAAAAGTGTTATAAAAAATTTAAAGCTCTTTGGAAAGAGACGGGAGAATGATTTCCACAGACTCTACTCCAAGGCAAATAAGTTCTAAGTGCCCTTAGCACCTCCAGTGGACTCCCGGTTATCCTGACCTGCGGATTCCTATATGGGCCGTTCTAATAGAAATGCAACGATTAGATGTAACAATTTTAATAAACATAACATTTGTGGAGAAACAGTAACTAGGAGGAAGAAAACTTCTTAAGACAAAAACTTTTAAATTTTCTTATGATAAAATCTACTTACTGCTCAGTAGAGGTCAGTAGTGGAACATGACAGAAAAAAAGAAAGAAATGAAAACAACAATGATGAAGAATTTGGGGACGTTAAAGATTTTAAGTATGATTCTCAAAATTAGGTGAGAGATAGACCTTGGTTTAAACAATAAATATACTTAAAAATATATGTACCTTAGATTTCTTTTTTAGTCATCTTTATGGAAGCATAATTTCATAATTTACATTCAATAAAATTACTCCTTTTAAGTGAACAATTCAGTGGGTTTTGACAAATGTATGCACCCGTGAAACCCCCACCACAATCAAGATGTAGAACATTTCTCTCACCTCCACACGTTCCCTTGGGCTCTTCCCAATTACTCTCTCCTGCTGTTTCCCAGCCTGGGCAACGGCTAATTTGCTTGCCAGCACTACGGATAGATTTGTTCTTTCAGGAGTTCACATAGATGCCATTGTTTTTTACCTTTAGTTTTATATCTTAAACAATATTTTAAATGTGATAGGAGAACTAACCATTAAATGATGGCAAAAGCTCTAAGTGAAATGGATAGTATTTCCTCTGAATTATCACTTTAGGAATTGATTTTTTAAAACATATATATTTGTCTTTCTAAAATAATTATCTTAAACTAGTTTTTTCTTTTCCATAAGTAAAATAATATTTTAAGAGTTCTATTAATATTTTAATAAATTTGATATTTTCCTTCTCATTTTATGTTTCCTATGAAGAATTCATCTGGTTACTTTAGAATCCAGGTTGGTGCTTATTTTTCAAGCAAACAGTCATGGTTGTTTACAGAGCAGATGTGGATTATACGTAAGCAGAACGGAACATTTTGGAATGGTTCCCAGCTAAGGTACGTGAAAAAGATGTTAAACAAGCCCTGACATTTCCCCAGAGATATTGCTTAAAAGTTAAGGCAAATAATCTAGTAATGTGCAGATATGTGGTCTATCTTAGAAACGCACCACAGTGATCGAGAGGTAGAATTTTAAAATCTGTGCTCTTCATGTAGGCACACTTACACCTTACGGTTTTGATACCTCCTGAATGTGGTAAATGTTAACACTTCATTTGGTTGGTACTGGTTTCAGCAGCTTTCGGGCAGTTGAATCCTGAGACAGAGGTTATACAGCAGTATGTGTCACACATGGTACATAATTGTGAATGTATTCTAAAATTTCTTCTCCAACCTGTACATCTTTTTATTCAGAGTTTCACATCTTTTATTGCACATCTAATTTGTTTGGGTCATCTTAACAAATGAGATACAGAAAAAAAAATGTAAAAAAGTATGCACGCGAACTATTAGATCTTGCACTACTTTGTCACGGTTTGCCAGACTGTCATTCGGGGTGCAGGATGGTGGTCAGCAGCTTCCCTAAGTTGAGAACCATGAGGGCCGACAGGACTCTGGAAAATAATCGCCAAAGCATACCTAATTAGCAGACCAAGCCGAAGGGCCTCTTCATGTGCTCACCAAATAAACAGAGCTCAGTCCTCCGAGGATCAGAGCTATTATATTTTCCAGCAATCTGACAGTTCTCAAAGGTAATCTGTAAATTCCAGTTTCTGAGAAAATGACCATTTTGACACCAAATGTCAGAAATGCTGAAGTTGAGAAAAGCAGTGAAAATGGAAACAGAGGGTGAAATAGACCACCGAGACCCATGAATGATGGAAATGTCAAGTAAACAGTTGGCAGTGTTGAGTGAAAGGGTGGGCTGAATAAATACAGTGCAAGGTCGATGCTACGTGAGGGTGCCTTGGCACGGACACTGGCAACCCGCAGTAATGCAGGTGGCCGGCTGGATGCACAATCCATTCCCCGGGGGGTGGTCCTGACAGCTCAGGCCGCTGGAGTGGCTCTTGGGGGCTGATGGGTGTGTGTAGACAGCCCGTGCTGTCTGCGTCTTCAGGCCTGAGAACAAGGAGTGCTGAGGTCAGGAGAAGATCGATTTCCCAGCTCAAGCAGTCAGGTGGAGAGAGAATTCAACCTTCTTCCACCGCTTTGTTCTATTCAGACCCTCAGCGGATTCGGCGATGCCCACTCACGGTGGGGAGGGCATCTGCTTCACTCAGTCCCAAATTCAAATGCGAATCTCTTCCAGAAACACCCTCACAGACACAAGAAATGATATTTCGGCAGCTCTCTGGACATCCTTAACCCGGTCAAGTTGACACATAGAATTAATGGTCACAGTGGATGACCCACATTCTTTCCTCCCTCTTTGTAAGTTACATGAAGGGGCCTTTGTGATCAGCAGAAATGACACCGTGAGCACAGCCCAGTGCGGGGGAGGAGCGTGCTCGGATGAAACTGAGGATGGAAAGGCCACCAGTGTGCTTGGTCTCTCGACATTGCAGCATTTCTATTACTTCGAATTTTTCTTAAGAGGTTCGTGGCACTTGGCCCGGCGCAGTGGTGGGCTCCTATAGTCCCTGCTGCTGGAGAGGCTCAGGTGGGAGGATCGCTTGAGGTCAGGAGTTCAAGACCAGCTGTCTCAAAAAAAAGCTTGTGGCACTTGATACTCTTCAAAGTACTTTCACGCACTCAATTTGGAGGCAGCTTAGTGAGTGAGTGATTTTCACTTTGTTCCACAGATCCCAGTGTTCTGTCGGGGGTGTTTCTTAGCATCTGCACACTACTTAAACCACACCAGCTGGGTTTGTCAATTTTATTTATTATGGATCGGGGTACTGCTTAGATAAAAGGCATTTGCCACTGGAAAAAAAACTACTTGAAAAACACTAATAAAGTGGGTTAAAAGTCTGAATTTTAATCCCAACTCCACCACTGTCTCGCCCTGTGGTTTTGGGTGTTTAACTCCTCTACGCTTTCAATGATCTATTTATAAAATGCAAATAATAATATCTCGTAGGGTTATTAGGAGGATGAGAGTTGATGATGAACATAAAACTTTTGCTACAATGGCTGACACGTAGCACTCACTACACAATGGTGGTTTTAATGCCACTGCAATTACATCGCATCTGGAAGTTTAGGAGAGGTCTGGAATGGTCTCCAGCGTTGTAAGGTCATAGCCATCCTTGTGCCCGGCTTTAGCACAGAGCAGAGTCTGGTCTTTAATGCAACCCTGGACCTCTGTGGATTCTGTCTATAGAGGCCTTTGTCACAGTGTTGTTGTCAGAAAAGTAGACTCCTGGACAACCAGCAGCACAGTGTCGGAGACAAGAAGTGTTTTTTCATGAGAGTCGGCTCTGGGGTGACACAATGGTGTAGTTTGCTTTAGGTACTTCTCTTTTTAATAATCTAAAATGGATGAGCAGGTGTTGTAGAAAATTATCCCAGCATCCTCAGAGAGCTAAAAAAGCTATAGAGAATTTATTAAAGGATGCATGTTAGTTTTGTGAATTATATTTAATGCAAACTGATTAGTTCATAAGATAAGTTACAGATGCAAATACAGCTACCCTATTTTATCACTTTACTTACTTTTTTTTTTTTTTTTTTTATACAGGGTCTCAGTCTGTCACCTGGGGCTAGAGTAGAGTGGTGTGATCATAGCTCACTGCAATCTTAAATGCCTGTGCTCAAGCAATCGTTTTCCCTCAGCCTCTTGAGCAGCCAGGACCACAGGCGGGCACCACCACATCTGGCTAACATTTCTACTTTTTTGTAGAGATGGGATCTTGCTCTTGCTCAGGCCGGTTTTAAACTCTGAGCTCAAGCAATCATCCCAGAGTGCTAGGATTACAGGCATGAGCCACCAAGCCCAGCCACTTTACTTACATTTTTATCCTCATTGCTATAACATGTTACAAGACAACATTGTATGAATAAATATGAAAATGCTGCCCAAAATGAGAAGACAGAAAGTAGCAGAGTGTGATTAGGCCTTTCTGATTGTAAAATTCATGCAATTTTTTATTTTACCACACCCTCGATGTCCCAAAAAATGTCAGAACCCTAAAGGGTGGAAGGCCCTGGATTCGGGATAGATGCTTCGTGTCTATGTGCTTAGGTGAAATGTTATGCCTCACTTTCCCTGGGGTGTTTCTCTACCCACTCCTCCTTACAGGAGATTTGGTCAAATGTGAGCATCAGGCAGGTGGAGATCACAGCATCTTCCTCTGGTTCAGTCTTGAAACTATAAGAGGAAGAGAAACTTGCTCTTTTCATTTTCTCCCAACCATTTCTCCTCTAACTAGTCCTCATTTAGAACATAATTAGAAATACTGTCTTTAAAGAGAACACCAAAATTCTGGAGCCAAGAAAATATAATGTTTATACTTGCACCATCCCTGTGACATATGCCTGCTGGTTTCCTTGTGAGAATCATTACTTAGATGCATATTATTATACATAATGTTAAAATTTGGACTAAAAGGGGGAGATGCCCTCTGCTGATGCACTTAGATTTGTGGATGTTGAGCCACACTCTTTCCTTCCTTGTTGGCACAGAGGCATGATGTCGCTGTAGGAAGATAATTGCCAACAAGTGACTCATTTTTTTCTAGGAAAACTTGCAGCCTCCATCACTCTTCTGGGGAGCGGCAGTCAATGGGTGAGACTAAATGGAAAGGTTAGTGCTCAGGTCAGAGCCTAAATTCTGATCTTGGTTTGCAGGTGAGTATTCAGGAGGGAGCTCATGCGTGGCCTGGAGAGAAAGCCAGTGACCAGAGAAGAGCAGACACAGCGTGATCGCCGCTGACACCTGCTATGTTGGGCTGCCACGGGCACGGCGGCTGAATCTGCAGGTGCAGTGATTATAGCTGTGAAAGATCCAAGCAGAGCAATCCTGTGTAGCAGCAGCCAGGTGGCAGGTTAGTAGTGCGACTCTGGAAGGGGTTGTTGTCATTTTCATCTGGGATTCCAATCGCATAATGACTGTTGGTACTAAAAGGAGCTTGAAACAATGATTATTTCCAAAATATCTGGGAAATTAATGACAGAAGAATGTCACCATAGAAAACTCTAGACCCAGGTCAAAACCTTGTAAATACTGCAGAACCAAATAAACAAGCAAGGCTGCTCCTGGGATAATAAATGACAACACGATCAATTGGTAAAAAGCTTTCTGGAAATCACTATTGAACATTTGTACATATTATATAAAGGCTAAAAACTCACTACAAAAAATAGTAAGGTTTCTGATGGAACATAGAGAGAGGGGACAGCTTTGTGTTCAGGATAGTGTTTCACCATTATACACAGCCTTTTTTTTTTCCTTCTTCAAAATATCCCAAGTTAAAATCTTGATATGAGCTCCCTTTTTGAAGAATCAAGGTCCTGGGCATTGTGTACTCAGAAATGTTCCCAGGAGTGGGAAATGAGTGTACATGAAGAGGGTCAGTCATCCATGGGCTGCGCTTTGTGGAACCCAGGGGACGACCGAAGTGGCAGGTCCACAGGAGAAAATGTCAAATGAAAATCAAGCAGACCACAGAATAATTCATTTGAGGGAGCCAGACAGAGAGGGAGGATCCAGGTCCAAGGCGAAGGCACAGAATTTTAGCAAAATGAATGAGAGCAAGTGGATTCTGAGCAGCGGCTGGTTGGGGGAGCCCGAGGAATGTTCTGAATCTGAGAAAGTAGCTGCAGCCTTGTCCTAAGGACCACAGACTTCAGACACTGGTGGTGGGAGGAGAGTCCTGACAGGCTGGACACGATAGAGTTCAGTGTTCCATTGCTGGGTAACTGCCCCCCGACAAGGCAGCAATGACCATTTCTCAGAATTCTGTGGGACTGGAGTCTAGGAGGTTCTTGTGCATACCGCAAATGGCTTGACTGGAGGTGGCGTCCAGCTGACCTCACTCCCGTGCCTGGCGGTTGGTGCTGGCTGTTGACTAGGGCAATGTGGTCCTCCATGTGGCCTCTGACGAAGCTGGACCCAGCTTCGTCCTAGCACGGTGGCATCTGGCTTCCCAGAAAGCAAGAGAACAATCTACAAAAGCTTTGAAGGACTAGGCTCTGTGGTTTGTAGGATGTGTCTTACTTTATATTCTATTAGTCAAAGAAATTTACAAAGTCAGTCCAGATTCAAGGGAGTGGAAAAATAGACTCTACCTTTTGATGGGAATTGTGTATGGTAAGCCGAATGTGAGTCATCCACGACTGTTCCCAAACTCAGAGTTAATGCCAGATCAGTCCATCTACCCAATCTTGCCCTAAGCCTGCTCTCCTGGAGCAATCTCATGTGTATGTGGAGCCGTGGCATATTTCCTGGGTATGGCAGTGAGGGACAACCTCCTGCACTGGTAAATCTGATTGGTGCAAATATGCCATCTGTCGCTTGTTTAGCCCACAATTACCCCCTCAAGTACGCCAGCTTGGGACGAAGTACAGAGAACAGAGCTCGGCTCTGTTCAGTTCTTTGTTAAGCAGAAGTGACTGGCAGGGTGCCACCCACTCAACTATGAGCCACCAGGGCCTAAAACAAGCAGAATCTCATTGTTTCTCAAATCCCATGCCTTATGTTGTGTGAAAAAGTCTTAGAAAATGTACTGTCTGCCAGCACAGTGGAGATGTCAGTGAGTTTATTACATTTTTGATGAGATTAAAGTTCTAATTGTAATACTTTAAACAATTTTCGGTTTCCATAACACTTCATTGCTGAAAGTTCAAAGTTTTCTGGACTCTCATTATGAATTGAATATTTTCCTGAGGCAGATGGAGAATAATTTCACTGCAGGTGCTCAGACTATGTATTGTAGAGAATTATACTGAGAAGCACCTGGTGCGTGTCTTGATCCACACGAGTTCTCAGGTGCTCTGCACTGATGGTCCCAGGTGGGTGTCCCTCTCCTACGACACCATGACTACCTTTTCCACAGCCTTTCAGAACATCTGCCAGTGCTTCCCAAACAAATCCTGGTGCAATTAGACAGTCGTAGTGTAAATACTTAATGGAGACATGGCATTCTCGTCTGGTAACTTTGCTGCTGCAGGAAAATAAGGCCTAATTTAACATTAAGCCTGTAATTAATGAACGGAGCTCTTTTGCTAGGGTAAACAAAAGCTCTTGCAGTTTAATAATGACTTGTATTCAGAACTGAAATTAAACTAAGCTAGAAAGTCATAACTCTAGTAGCAACTGAGTCATTCGTACATAGATAGTTTGTAAAAAGTAAACTAAAATCACAGTGTCGTAGAGTCGACTTTACTGGGGGAGCTGCAAATTCTTGTTATCCTTTACATTGGGATTGCTTCTGGCTTCTGGCTTTGTGTGTGTGTGTGTGTATCTGTCGGTGTGAAAGGGAAACGCCAGTTGTTGCTGCTGAACCTTTATTTCCATTATTTTGGACAGCCTTGAATTTTTTTCCCTGGCCTTTTTTTCAGAGGAGTCTTATTCTTGATGGAAAAAAATTCTTAGCCTAAATCTTAGAATTCTAGCTATAAATAGACAATTCAGAATACTATAGTTTTATTTAAGGGAAGAATAAATTCTTATCAATGGCAAAATATATATATATATATGTTTGTGTGTTGATTTAAATGCCCTTGTGGGGAATGTGAGCGGATACCAGATAGGTTATGTATTTTATTTTAGGGAGGAGTGTTGTACATAGTACAAATAGACCTTGCTGTTCGTCTTCATGTGGCCTTCTCCATATAGAACGAAAAGATTCTCCATCTTTTATTTTTCAAGTACAGGAAGTAGATTTGGCCAGGTTAGTGTCTCAGTGTTCATGGACTTTTATTTCTAAGTGATGCCGTAAGGGCTTTTGTTAATCACCAGGGTAGCTCTCTTTTTACATTTCTGAGGCTGTGCCCTAAGGTCTGAGCAGAGGCTGACACCCTAATTTGCAGTTCCTGATAATGACAGATCTACGATATCATCACCATGGGAGGCTGTGGATGAGGTGTGGTGGGTGAACAAGATGGTTGCAGAGAAGACATCAAGGGACTAAGAGACCAGGGTGTTCTGCAGATCATCTCTGTTGCAAATTAAAACTCCCAAGAATTAAGTCAAGAGAGAGTCTCAGTCCTAGGGTAGAATGATACTGAGCCGGGAGCTATTGTCATCAAGTCGGGTAATGACCTGGGGATCCATAGGTGACAGCCAGAATGCAAGTTACAGTGGTATTATCTTAGGACATAATCTTCACAGCTGGAGGGTTTCAGAGAAAAAGGAGGGAGAATGGTGTAAAAGTGAGAAGGAGGAACAAGAAGGATAACTTCCCCACTTCTGAGTGCAACACCACAAGAATGGTGGGGCAACAGCCAGTCATTTCTTAAAAGGATTATTGAAAAAGTAATATCTTCAGGGCGAGCCAGGTTTTGTTCTGTATATAGAGAGTGAAGTGCACATTTAGAGACGAGGTTAACAACAGGATGGATTTTGCACATGATGGATGGTGAGTTCCAAAGGACACAATGGAAGGATTTCTGGAATTAAGATGGAGGGAGGTGAGACACAAGTAGAGAAAAGGGGCCGTGCAGAATCTCACAGGGATTGGAGACAGGGGGACGGATGAGGGATGACTGGGAGTCTAGGGCTTCTGTTCCTGACTGACAAAGAAGAAAAAGGCATGCGTTCAATCCCCACGGATAATCAAGGTGGAGAGTACAGTGTTGGGGGATAAAAACGTGCCTCTCAGGAGCCCCTCTTCATCCCCAGTGAGGAGGTGGACAGTCAAAGGAGGAAGCTCCTGTTTCACTTGTAACACCTGCTGGTGGAGCGGGAGGTGCGCGTCTCCGTCTCTGTCCTTACGAACGGAGGGGAATCTTCCGGGCGAGCCCGATGTGCCGCACAGCCAGGCCTTCTCACTGCTGACAGTAGGCATGGAAGTCTCACGTGGGCGCCGTCTCCACGCAGCGCTCTGGCTCACTGAAGACCTGGGATGCTGTGATCTACTGCTCGAATTGTCCAGGATTTGTGCTATTCTTCAAATTCACAGGGACGTGCAATATTTAAGGTAAAAGATATCTGAGAAAATCTCAGGTTCGACCCCTCAGTTTCACAAGCGAGAAAACTGAGTCGGAGAGGGTTAAGTACCTCGGCTGAGGTCTCTCGTAAGGATAGGATTATAACTCAGATATTCTGATTTCTGGTTTATATCCCTAATAGCCCTGTGTTAGTGCTGCAATGCTCATGTTTTAATTAAAAAATTTTTTTCCCAGTCAGAACATACGCAGACTCTTTATTACACACACTAAAACTTTTTCTTTTAAAGCTTGTGTTTTGATAACAGAAATAAAGAATTTGCTTATATGTCAAGCATTTTTCACAAAATATGAAGAAGCACTCCATGGACAATATCAGCATGTGTTCAAGAGGATGTTCTTCCAAGGCACAAAGACTCAGAGCCAAGTGCGAAGTTAAGGTTTCCATGGAGACTGTACCTTAAGAAGGTTTTTAAAATTTTTCTTTCGATATCTTTGGAAATATGAAACACAATAGGTAGAGAGGATTTCTGAATTTTATAGCTGTGTCTCTTCAGTCAATAATTTTCATACTCTTTTTTGAGGTGGTCTTTCCTGGGTGACTTGGGACTCTAGTTCATTCATTTAGAACAATAGTGAATAGTCCTTCACTGCTATGCTGTTAAATATCTAAGGCATTGGGGTAGTTGCAGCATTAAAATTCACTATATATAGTATGTTTTTCTTATCTTTTCATTGCTAGAGTATTTACTTTGAAGATACTATATTTTAAACTCATCTGTGTTCTTTGGAGGAGAGATTCAAACATATAGAAATAAAGAGAGATATGGGCTATCCAAGAATACAAGGATTAAAAAGAATCAGGTGGAAAAATTTATGAGTACTACATTTTAAATAATCATTTTATTGACATATGATTCACATATCAAAAAAAATTACCCATTTAAAGTGTAAAATTTGTGGTTTTCAGCATGCTCACAGAGTTGTATAATGATTACTGCTACTTAATATCAGAACATTTTTATGTCCCCAAATATATCTATAGCAGTCACTCTCCATATACTCCTCCTCCAAGGCACTGGAAACCACAAAACTGCTTTTGTTTCTATCATTTTTTTATTCTGGATATTTCATATCGATGTGATTATACAATAGGTGACCTTTTGTGACTAATTCCTTTCACTTAGCATAATCTTTTCAAAGTATATCCATGTTGTAGCATATATCAATATTTCATTCCTTTTCATGGTTGAATAATATTCCACTGCATGGATATGCCACGTTTTATTTATCCATTCATTGGTTGATGAAAATTTGCATTGTTACTAATTTTGGCTATTGTGTGCAGTGCTCCTATGAAAGTCCTTGTACAAGTTTTTATTTGAACACCTATTTTCAATTTTTAGGCATATACTTAGGAGTAGAATTGCTGAGTTATATAATAATTCTATAGCTAACTTTTTGAGAATTGTCAAACTGCTTTCCAAAATGTCTGTGTCATTTTATATTCCAATCAGCAGAGTATGAGGACTCTGATTTCCTCACACTCTTTTCAAGACTTGTTATTGTCTGTCTTTTTGATTTTAGCCATTCTAGTGTGTGTGAGGGCTATTTCCTCGTGTTTTTGATTAGCTTTTCTCAAATGGCTAATGGAATTGGTCATTAGTCTATGTGTTTATTGGCTATTTGTTTATCTTTTCTGGAGAAATGACTATACAAATCCTTAGCCCCTTTTAAAATTTGGTATTTGTCTTTTTATTGTTGAGTTAAAAGAATTCTTTATATATTCAGGAAACTAGACCTTTATCATAGTTATGATATGCAAATATTTTTTCCCATTCTATGGGTTGTATTTTTACTTTGTTAATATGTCCATAAATGCTATATCTTCTTGATAAACATTAATACTTTTATTATTATAAAATGTCTTCCTTTTTCTCTGGTAACAATTTTTATCTTCCTGTTTCCTTATGTTTGGTACTATTATAGCCACTCCAGCTTTCATTTACTTACTGCTTAGATAATACTATTTTTCCATCTTTTTGCTTTCAACTTATTTGTGCTTTTGGATCTAAAGTATATCTCTTATAGATAGTATATAGTTGTAGCATTAAAAGGAATCTATTCTTATGTAATCAAAAAAAAATTTGTACCCCTGTAATATTTTAAAATTAAATAAAAAGAAAAAAAAGGAAAAAAATCCATTTTTCCAATCTCTGATTTTTGATTGGAGTGTTAATCTATTTATATCTAATTTAATTATTGATGAATTAAAAATTATATCTGCCATTTTGATATTTTTCTATGTCTTTTGTCTTTTTTGCTCCTCTATTTTTCCATTACTGTCTCTTGTTTTAAATAGACATTTTATATTGTACTATTTTTGTTTCCTTATTTATTTTATTAAAATTTTTTCATTATTTTCTTAGTGTCAAGTATTACAACCAGTAGTTTAACTTAAAAAAATCTAGTTTATAATAAAATCAGCTTGATATCAATGATGTACAAAATCTTTACTCCAGTGTAACTCTATTCCCTCCCTCCTTTCCTCCTTTTTTCTATTTTTCTCATACAAATTATATCTTTATACTTTATAAGCCCACAAATACCCTCGTATAATTATTGCTATATGCAGTTGTCTTTTACATGAGATAGGGGAACAAAAAAGTTATAGACAAAAATACATTTATATTGTCTTTTATTTTTACCTACATAGGTACCTTCACTGGAACTATTTATTTCTTCATGTGGATTGAAGTTACTGTTTAGTGTTCTTGTATTTTATCTTTAAGAAATCCTTTTGTATTTTTTGTAGGCCAAATTTTCTAGCAACAAATTCTCTTAGTTTCTATCTGTAAGTATCTTACATTTTCCTTAATTTTTTTTTTCATTTTCCTTAATTTTCAAAGGATAATTTCATTGAATATCAAGCTCTTGGTTGACAATTTTTTCCTTTCAGCACTTTGAACATGTTCTCTCACTGCCTTTTGGCTTTCAGTTGTTTTTGATGAGAAGTCAAATATTAACTTACTGGGGAATCCTTTGTATGTAATGAGTTGTTTTCTCTCTGCTTCTTTTAAGATTTTTTTTTTTTTTAACTATCTGCCTTTTGACAGTTTGACTATGGCATGTCCATAGGTGGACTTTTTTGAGATTATATTCCTTGAAGTTTGTTGAGCTTCTTGGATTCATAGATAAAACATTGTCATCAAATTTGCAAAGGTTTAGCCATTATTTCTTTGATTATTCTTTCTGTCCCTTTCTTTCTCTCTTCTCCTTTTGAGACTCCCATTATATACATGTTGGCATGTTGATAATGCTCCACATGTGTCTGAGGACTCTGTCAATTTTTTCATTCTTTTTTCTTTTTCTTCTTCAGACTGGATCTATCTTCAAGTTCATTAAACTTTTTCTTTTACCAGCTTATATGTGCTCCTGAGACCCTCCTGTGAATTCCTCGTGTCAGTTATTGCACTTTTCAAGTCAAAAATTTCTATTTGGTTCTTTTAAAAATAATTTTTATATCTTTGTTGATAGTCCTTATTTGGTGAGACATTATTCATATACTATCTTTTAATTATCTAGACCTGATTTCTTTTAGTTTTTGACGATATTTATAATAGTTGTTTTAAAGTATTTGTCTAGTAAATCCACCATCTGGGCTTCCTTGCATAATATTTCTATTGATTGCATTTTTTCCCCATTGTGCACAGGCCATAATTTCTTATTTCCTTGTATGCCTCATAATTTTTTGTTTTAAACTGGACATTTAAAATAAAATTATGTGGCAATTCTGGAAATCAGACTCCCCTCTTACTTACCATTATTCTTCATTGTTGCTGTTTGTTTATGTCATAATCACTATTTATTGTTTAGTGACTTTTTTTGGTCTAATTCTATAAAGTCTGTAATCACTGTCATGTGCAACCGCTGAAATATCTGCTTGGTTAATTTAATGGTTAGCCAGTGATTGGATAGAACATTTGTTAAATGCTTTGAACTAATACATCTCCTGCTCTTTGCCAAAGGACTGTGTGTGTGTGTGTGTGTGTGTGTGTGTGTGTGTGTGTGTGTGCATGTGCCTTAAATGGCAGTTGACAACTTTAACCTAGCCTTCACTCTTGCTTTCAAACAGCCTAAGGGGCAGCCAGAGGGGAGATATTAGGGCAGTTTCAGATCCTTCCAGGACATGTGCACAGACTCACACACGTGCTTGTGGCTTTCTAGATCGTCATGAATATATCAGAGCTTTTCAAAGACCTCTATGGACATTTTATCTCCAAGACCTCTTTTATGTTTTTCTGTGGTCTACTTCTTTTTAAACTTATTTTTTTTGGGCTATGATTTTTTAAAAGTTTTTCTTTAATGAATTTTTCTTTAATGAAAACTGAAAAATAATCTTTTGAATTTTTTCCTAGACAGAAGCCACTTAAATAATGTGTTCATGTTTTCATTGATACATTTACTCATTTTGCATGTATAAATGATGAAAAATTACAGGAATATTAGCTCTTTACTTGTCCATCTCTACTGACAGTTCTTTAGAGGCAGGAATCATATCTTGATACCATTCGTCATATAGTGAGTTAACACACTGGGTGGGCTGGGCATGGTGCCTCATACCTGTAATCCTAACACTCTGGGAGGCCGAGGCTGGAGGATCGTTTGAGCTTAGGAGTTCGAGACCAGCCTGAGCAGGAGCGAGATCCCATCTCTACTAAAAATAGAAAGGAAATTAGCTGGACAACTAAAAATATATAGAAAAAATTAGCCGGGCCTGGTGACACGTGCCTGTAGTCCCAGTTGCTTGGGAGGCTGAGGCAGAAGGATTTCTTGAGTCCAGGAGTTTGAGGTTGCTGTGAGCTAGGCTGATGCCACAGCACTCTAGCCCGGGCAACAGAGTGAGACTCTGTCTCAAAAAAACAAAAACAAAAACAACAACAAAAAAAACATATTGGCTGACACATAGTATTCCATCAGTAAATGCATAGAGACAAATTTGAGAACAGGGGAGTTTATTTAATGAAGTGTGATTGCCTTTCTCTTTAAGAAACGCCTAAACATCTTAATACTTTCATGTTTCATGATAACTGCAATGTGAGCTAAACAACTTTTGTCATTTTTCTAAGAAACCACCTGAGCTAGAATATTCAGTAGTGTTGTGTATATGATATTTCAAATAACTTCTGACATGTTGCACATCAGTTCTCATGTGTTAGCATTCATTGTTTTTATGAGACATTTCTGTGCACCATGGAAGAAATTGCTCCCTGGCCAGCATTGAGCAGCAGCTCAGCTGATAACGAGAAATCTTTAACTGTCAGAGGATGAAGATGTTTACAGGACTAACCTGTCACTAATCTGCTGCACAAAAATTCTCCTGATTTCTCTATCAAGGACATGAATCATGCCTTCACATATAAATGTTTTGAAATTTTCATTTTATGCTTTGTCATTATTCAAATAGAAAATCCATGTGTGGAAAATAATAATATACTTTACCACTGTATTTGGTCCCTGTCTAATGATGCTCTTCAAATGAAATCGATAGGCATTTCAGATTATCTTTTCTTTCTGTAACCTCCAAATTTACCTTCATTCTAATTCAAAATTTGTGTTTGTGTTATTTTCATTATGGATATAAATTAACTCACACATTAGCTTGTGCATCAACCTAATAAAAATGTGATGTAGCATTTTGTACTTTTATTTTTATCAATTGGCTGCTTTAACTTTATGAGAATTAGAAATTTGCAAGGGAGGCATTTGTCGTTATTGAAAACTGCAAGAAGACATACTTGCTTTGGTGCTGATATGTTTGAATGGTATTTTTGAATTCAATTTTTGAATTGATGAAAAATGAATACACACCTATATACAATGTCAAGAAGCTAAACATCTCATTTAGATCCATTACAAGTAATCAGTCCTATTTTAGTAGAAACATCATGAAGAAATCTGAATTCTCTAATTCTTATCCACTCCCTCAATATCTTCCTTACTTAAAAAAATTTAAGTCATAGAATTTCTGTAATATGACCACAATTCAGAGTAATTTTATATTAATCTTGTAAGACATAAACCAGAATGTTCTCCAAGTGTATAGAGAGTGTGTGGTGCATGTAGCCAGAGGGATTGTAAAATAAAGAGAAGAAATTCAGTCATAGAACTGGTATCTGGTCCATGAGAAATAAAGCGTAATATCAGTAGTCTGATATTAGCATTTATTTCTGGGTCAGACTTTATGCCATTATCAAAGTCAAGTACGATTAATAGCACTCAAAGTAAATGGATATTTAAATAGGAAAAATAACTTAACCTTACTAAAAAAGCCAATTGGTCGGAGGCTTATTTTTCTTTAACTTTTAAATGGATTGTTATGACATTATAAAATCCCGGCATGATTAGCAAAAGCCACTGGGAAAATATCCTAGGAAAGAAAAAGAAGTCAATTCTCAATGTTTTAACTTGATAAGTGATATGATAAATTTATTAGAAAATGCCTTGAGTAGTGCACTGATTTACTTATTTTTTCCAGTTCCCTCATTTAGTGGCTTCTGTGACGGAGATTAAGCTGTATAACCTTGGGTAAGTCACTCAACGTCTTTATTCTCAGTTTCTTTATCTGTAAAGTGGGGATAAGAGTTGCTAGCTCATAGTGTTAGTATGAAGGTAAATGAAATAATAATTGTCAAACATTTTGAATAGGGCTTGACATATGCTGTATATGTTTGCCAATAGTACTATTAGTAAATCATTTTATAGGACAGAATACATTAGAAATTTCTAGAATAATTTATTAGTTATCATTACTAAAGAATATCCTTATATATCGCTTTTACTTTAATGATCTGTTCACCATTAATTTAAAAAATGAGTACCATTCTTACTTTTTCTGAGGCTTTTGTAGAATGGAAGCATCTGGAACATTTTCACCAAATCATTCATCAGAAGGTCCATTACCATTAGTCGAACTAATAGCTACTTGCACCATTAGCTTAAATCAACTAATGGGCAGCAGCAATTTCCTCAGGGTTTTTTTAGTGAGTGACTTTTTTTTTTTCCCTGCATAGACACTTATTTTGGTTTAAATCTAGATAAGTCACTAAGGATATGTTTCTCTATTTATATGTTTTTAAAAATCTCGACAAATACTCATATTCTAGCTAATATCCTACTTTAGATTCAGTCAAAATCTTCTAAAAGCCATTGCTCAAGGAACAGAAAGATGAAAACTAAACTATTAAAGGTAGAGAGAAATGGAAAGTGCACGTTTTCTGGTTGTCTCTGGTGAAGCAGCAGAGGTTTTAAAATTTTCACCTTTTTGCTGACTAATGCTTTTATAAAATACAGTAGAATTGAATCTCTAAGAAAAATGATCATGTGGTTAGAAGACACAGTAATGTCAAATTGTTACAAAAGTTTCCAAGCCTCTGCTTGTAAATTGGGTATCTTGAAATTCACTGGTAACAAACACTCTCCTAGGCTGGCACCTTGAGCAGCCCCGATATAGAGCATATTAAGGTAGATATAAGGGTTATTTTAGGACATCAGGCTTGATTTCTTAGGTGAGTGGTAACAAAATTTCACAATCTTTTACAGGGCTGGCTCTATATAATTACTTACTTCTCATTCGGTAGTTAAATTCTAATTTGACACTTACACTATGATAACAGAAAACAATTCGGTGTTTGCCTGCGCCCTGATGGGGGAGGGTACTGATGGCAAAGGGTAATGAGGAACTTTTTGGGGCGCTGAAAATGTTTTGTAACTTGTTTGTGTTGGTGGATTCATTGATTTATATATTTTTAAAAACCCTCTGAATGGTATGCATAAAATATATGTATTTTATTTATTGGCTGTAAATTTTATATCAATAAAGTTGGTTAAAACATACAGATTTTTTTTTTTTTTTTTTTTTTTTGAGACAGAATCTCACTCTGTTGCCCAGGCTAGAGTGCCGTGGCGTCAGCCTAGCTCACAGCAACCTCACACTCCTGGGCTCAAGCGATCCTCCGCCTCAGCCTCCCAAGTAGCTGGGACTACAGATGTTCACCACGCTGCCTGGCTAATTTTCCGTTTTTAGTAGAGACGGGGTCTCGCTCTTGCTCAGGCTGATCTCGAACTCCCGGGCTCAAGCGATCCTCCGCCTCAGCCTCCCAGAGTGCCAGGCACGAGCCACCGTGCCCGGCCAAAAACATACAGATTTTAGAAAGTATGTTGTTTGCTTTGGGAGAAGTGAAGAAATTGAGGAATAGACCTAGTTCTCCCTTGACCTTTCCAAGACCCGTGGGCATGCATCTTACTCCTTGTGCTTTTCACCGTAGCTCCATCACTCGCCGTGCATCAAGTGGCACTGCTTGGTGACAAGAACCTAATGGGTTGGAAGCTGCAGCGTGTGATAAAAGTGGCCTTTGTGCACACTGCCTCCTCTCTTTTGGTTGGCCTGGAGCATCTTTTTTGCATTTTCACAGAAGCAGTCTCTTTAAAATAAGAAGATCCTAAGTTTTCTCACAAGAAAATTTGAACTCCTTTTAGAGCTTACTTTATTATTGCTCAAATGTGAAATAAATTTGAGTTTTTCTCAAGGAGTAATTTTTAATTACATTTTTAAAACATCCAAAGAAAATTTTAGCAAGTTATACAAAATATAAATGTTTTTGGTAAAGAAGTAACCGTGCATTAAAATAAAGAAACTTGAAATTGATCTACATAAGAAAATCACACAATAAATATACGAAGTCCCTCTGTAGTTTTTATATTCCAGACACATTCGTAATTTCATTACTAGCAATAAAACTCTTATATCCAAGTTGACAATACTGATTGATTACTCAGAGAAGGCCAAGAATAAATTTTTCCCTACCATAATTACAAAGCATTTTAAGCAATTTTTTTCTATCATAATTACATACCATAGTATGCATTGAATGAACAGTAAAAATCTTTTAAAAAACTAATATATCATGCATTACCTAGAGCCTCAGACAGGATGGGAAAGTCATTTTTCTTCCAAATATCTTATGTGAGTGCTCATTTGAAGTTGCCCTCATTCATACATTCCCTCCCACATATTCTTATTTTGTGATTTTGATACTCTTCTATCAAGAGGAGGGGATCTGTGTTTCTTTCCCTTGAATTTTAACAGAGTGTGACTCCAGGGAGGCGATGTGTGACTCCTGAGGGCTGGTTGTGAAAGGCAATACAGCTTCCCCCTGGCTTTTTCTCTTTCTTGTGACATGTGTTTGGAAGCCCTGGGCTGATGCCAAAGAGACCCAGCTACCCTGAAGCCACCACGCAGGAGTGACCTTGTGCAGAGACCACATAGAGTTAGAGATGCTCAAGGGGTCCCAGCTGCTACAGCCCCCAGCTGTTTGAGTCCTTCCAGTCGAGACTGCAGACCCATGAGCGAGTGACCCTTAGGATGGTCTCAGCCCTTCGCCTCTGGGCCTCTTCAGCTGATGCTCTGCCTGCCAAGCCCTGTCCAAATTGCATATTTGTGAGAAAAATAAATGTTCTTGATTTTTTAAGCCAAAAAATATTGGGGGAGGGTTTTCATGCAAAAATAGATAACCCTAATAAGTACTATAATCTCTCAACCAGGAGAGCCCAGAGTCTCTGGGATGGAAGACAAGCATCTCGTGAATGGGTGATCAGATGTAACTGTGAGTGGTACAATCTCTGCTTACACTCCTTGGCTCCTGGACCTGTGCATTCTGGACATGGGAGAAAGCATTCCATTACCAATTTATGCTCCCCAGTTCAGATAATTTTCTATGTCTTGTAAAAGAGAACTGAAAATTAAAAATTACAGCTAGCACTGTAACTGGGGACTTGATAGATCATTCCAGCGTTCTGCAAAGCCGGCTACTCCAAGATAATGAGGGTACCTGTGAATTCTGCACACATCAGCCCAGCCATATTTCTTTCATTGTAAAGTGACATACTTAGAAGCGAAGCTGTGGGCATTGTTGTATTTCTGTACCAGGTATTTATAATTCTGCAGATGGTGGTGCTGGCCCTGCTATAAGGGGTGTAGAGAACACATCCAAATCCAGAATAAGTGTTCCTTCCATTGATTGCTAATGACTACATATTTCAGTGTAAACAACTGCCAAGTAGGTGCTTAGTCACCTTGGAGCATGGGGCCTTATCAAGAGCTCAAGATTTGTTACTACTTCTGATAAATTCTATATTTGGCAGAGGCTCTGGACAGATAAATCAGCTGTGGATCCATTTGTACCTTCCATTCTTGTGCTCATAGCTACATCTTTCATGATTCTATTGAATAAATGGGTAGGGAGATGCTAAAGAAGAAACTGACAGAAAGAATAATTTCTTCCACCTTTTTTTATTTTTAAATTGAGATAGGGTCTCACTATGTTGCCCAGGCTAGAGTACAGTGGTGCCATCATAGCTCACTGCAACCTCAAACTCCTGGGCTCAAGTGATCCTCCTGCTTCAGCCTTCTGAGTAGCTGGGACAGGTGTGCGCCACCATACCCGGCTAATTTATTTTGTTGGGGTTTTCTTTGTTTGTCTTTGTAGAGGTGAGGTCTCACTATTGCCTAGGCTGTTCTTGAACTCCTGGCCTCAAGTGATCCTTCTGCCTCAGCCTCCCAAAGTGCTAGGATTATAGGTGTGAACCACTTTGCCTAGTGTGATTCTTGGAAGACTTCTCTGCAGTAGTGGCCTTTTGGCAGGCATTCATAAGAGACTCAGATGTCTTCACACTCTCATGCCCTGGGCTTTCCGGGAGGTGCAATCACATATCCCTCCCCAATCCTCTGTGTCATCAATCCTGTATTCATGCTCTTTCCAAGCCTTTGACTATCTGGTTAAATGTTTTCTACTGCTCGTAAGTTAATGTAGATCTTTAACAAGTCATCTCGTCTTCCTAAAGTGGACATTGAGGTGTGCTGCTCAGAGTTCTGCTCAAACATGCTTCGCTTCATCCTCATCCTCTAAGTCCACCACGAGTGGACTGTACCATTGCACAGGTCTCCTCTGACCTGTGTCAGCATTTGATACAGACTTACCTGTACATTAAACTCAAGTTTTTTCAGGTGAAAGCAGACTGTTTCGAAATTTTTATATTTAGTACAAAAGAGAAGAGAACTTTTGCAGGATAAATAACTATATACGAGTGCTGGGGTCTGTGAAGATTTACTTCAGTGAGATAAAATCTGAAATGGCAGCTTTCATTTGTGTTATCACCTGATTAAGTTTATGACAATTCACTGTCATTCTCAAAAACCCATTTGTCTATGATGTACTTACACTGGAGAATTAAATGGGAATGGGATAAATCACCACCCTTGTATCTTTGAAGTTTTGATGGTGAACCTCTCCCTTATGATTATTTTGGGAATGTAATGGAGGTTTTTTTTTTTCCTAATGGACCTTTAGTAGGAAAAAGGAATTCCAAGGACTTCCACTTGGCCATTTTTACCACAATAGGCATTGATGAAGGAGTCAGTGTGGGAATTATGACAATTCTTACAGACATCTATTCACAGTCTATAATACAATGCAGAGTTATTCCTGAAGAGTACCCAGTCTCCTCTTTATTCAAGGAGCTCTTTGTCTATGAATTAATTAAGGTCTATAGTTGAATGAGACTACAGTTCTCTATTGTGCTTGCTGAAGGAGAGGCTTCTGTGCCCCAGATTTGATTTTTTTAATACAAACAAAGCAGGACCTTCGTGGGTTGCTTATCTATGTTGGCTCCAGAAAACCCCTGCTCAAGTAACCACCAAATGTGACTATGCTGGGACCATGTGATCATCACATGGCTATCAGGCGTTTCTTAGGCTAACCATGCCCGCTTTGCTTCTTTTACTTAGAGGCTGTTACTTGGCTTTTGAGAACCTGAATTCTTTATACTTTTCATGTCAGCAGCGGTGCAGCCACCCAAAGCCTTATCCTAAAAAGAACTTGATTTGGAGGGATCATAGGTGATAATTTAATTAGTTTTTG
The DNA here is from genome assembly GCA_963575035.1 of Avahi laniger. Classification (NCBI taxonomy): domain Eukaryota; kingdom Metazoa; phylum Chordata; class Mammalia; order Primates; family Indriidae; genus Avahi; species Avahi laniger. The sequence continues at coordinate 25,811 of CAUYSK010027958.1, forward strand.
TGGTTGCTTTGTGAAGTTCTACATTCCCATCTGGGCTTATTTTTGGGAATTTCATAGCCTTCTGCTTTATCTTAGATAACTAGTTCAAATGCCTCCATCTCCTTGAAACCCTGTTGCCTAAAACTGATGTTTTAGAAATAATTTCTGTATCAGGTAGGGTTTTCAACAATGTAATCAACAAAAGTAATCTTTTATCAAAGGGAGGGGTTATCAGAATATTATTGGAGGAGCTCACAAAATTGATGAAAACTGGACTCAGGTGGGGAGAACAGGCTGGGATAGGAAGCCCAGAGGGCTGAGCAGGAGTGGGAACAGTGTTCTGAGATTGGACAGGGACGCCAGAGTCCCCTGTGGTTCATGATGTGAGAAATAAGTCTATTGCTTAAAAATTATTACTGTTAGCATTTATTGACATCTTTTTATCCTGGCAGGCTTCTAAACACAAGCAGACATCTCAGCAAACAAACTTAAATGTACGTATATCCTGCAAAATATTTGGGGAGTTGTATTAAAAGTCATTTTTATTATATCTAAAAGGAGTTTTTATATTCAAAACATTCAGTCTAATTGACAAAAGCACAGGAGGGCAAAGAGATTAATGATTATCCAGTCTGCAAGCATGACCTTCTCTGAGCCATTCATCAATATTCCCAAAGAAAGAATTGAGTGTGATTGGGGCACTAGATGTGTAGACATCTGATAAACAATCAACCTGAAAGGTCGTGTCTTGTCTAAAGTATTTTTGAATACTTGAGGGATAATATTCTGGCTTAGAATTAGAGAAGTTAATTAGGACAAATATTCTTATTAATTCAGAAACAAATTGAGTTATTTGAAGATCTAAAATCAGACAAACCCTTCGGGGAAAACATCTATGAGCTGACTGAGTTCAGAATCCAGTAAGGAGGATGAATATTTGAATAAGTGTTTTAAGAATTCAGATTGTGGGAACTAAATGGAGGATGGTATGAAGTATGAAGGAGAAAAGAGATTGGAAGTAATAGATGCTACTTGTCTTATGGGGAAAAAAATCAACAAAAAACTCTAAACAAACAAGAAAAAGCAATAGAATCCATTTTTCCTTTCAATTTTTGAAGCCGTGGAGAAAAATATAACTCAATGGTTGATAATTTCACATGGTGTAACATTCCATGTAAACCCTGAGAACGTTCCAACTACAAGAAAAATGACCCACAAGCAGAGAAAATGGTGAAGGAAACTTAAACTTGGCTAAATTGTAAGGAGCCCTGTCTCAAAAAGGAAAGCCTTGTGCATTGCGGTTGGGGAGATAATTCCTAAGCGATTGCTTCAGTTTGGCATGAGGAAAGCAGAAATGTGCGATGTGGGAGTGGGCTAAGAAGGAAAGAATCCGTGCTTGCGTCTGTCCCTGTCTTTCACTTTGCTAGAGAAACATCTGTTTGTCCTGGCAGCCTCGGGGAGGGGAGGAGACACCCCCTGTTTCTTGCTCTCAGGATAGGATGGTCGCGGTGCACCTGGCTGTTTGTCCTGGTGATGCAGCTCAGGGGGTGGTCGGGTAGCGGTGGAAAAGTTTGAAAATTCAGATATTCTCTTCCTACACTTGCAGAACAGATTTGAGGCCAATGGAGTGCAAGGGAATGAAGTGGGTCCCACAAAACGCTTCAGACTGTGCTCCACAACCCTGAAAACAGTCTTCCCCAGATTTCCCTTCCATCAAGAGTGGAGGCTGAATTAGAAAATACCTGTTTCCTTCCAGATTTAGGTTTCTGCGCTATGTGATTTCCGGAAGGTGAATTGTTTTATTCTGGAACACATTTTTCCTTTTTTTTTTTCTTGTTTTGAATGAAACAAAATGCCATTTCTTAAAACAGACTGCCACGTTTTTCCCTCGGTGTTTGCGGGCCCCGCACTTACTTTCTGTGACCACCAGGGGGCAGGCAGAGAACAGCTGGATTTTCCCGTGGCGCTCAAACCGCAGCTGTTGTCTTCGCCTGCCTAAAGATTCTAAAACAAGCCGAGTTATCCCTATGTACTAAGCATATTTATGTGTTTGGATATGTGTTATTTTAAGGAAATTTTTTAAATTCTCATTTTTTTATTGCGTTTACAATTTTTTATAATAAAAAGTCTTCCCCAAAGCTTAAATGTTAAAGTTGTGAATAATATACTCTTAAAAGTTAAAGTTGTGAATAATATACTCTTAATACTTATTCCAAAGGTTTTCCTGATAACATCACAGAATACAAATAATCATTTGTATTTGTTGTACAAATAATCGTTTTAAATATAACCCTTACAATCAAAAGAATAGCAATTAGCAAATAGGAAATAGGCAATGTATCTTTTCTTGTGCTAACTGCACCATTCCTTTCTCTCCCTTTCCTCTATTTTTGTATTGCTTAATGGTAAAAATCACAAGTACAGCAAGAATAACAACTATAATTTCCTACCATCTCAGAAAACCATTGGAAACGAAGTGAAAATAAATCATAATGAGGCAGGATTAACAAAATTCTTACTAAACTTATTTCCAGTTTGTAATATGCAGGTTGTGGAGTACTTATGAGGGTATTTTTATTAATTGAACTTTAGTAACAATTTAGGCTTCCTTTCTTATTCCAGTGAGTCATGCACACAACCGCACTCACACACGTGCACGTGGGATAAATAAACTGCACTGAGTTCTTCCTTGCTCCATTGCTAGCCAAGGTGGATTAATCCATTGCTAGTTAGACTAGCTAATTCGAAATAGCAGCAGGGGAAGAATATTAACAGGAAGTTTAAGTGCATAGGAGAACAATTTTTAAACTAAGGAAACTAAAGTTGAAATTATTCCAAAGAGCAAATGGGGAAGTTTCCTATTCCTGTGACACTCCATGAACAATGAGGTTAACATGGGGCAAATCCAGGTGAAGAGAGTTTCTCTGCAGATGAAACATAACTCTCACATTATATGAAAAGAACTTTTAGACTGAATAAAAAAAATTAAAAGCATCCTTTCCCCTTTAAACATATATATATTTTTCTCTATTCGATTTAATTAGTTTATAAATTTCTAAAGAGCAGTCACTAAGTCATTTTATATTTTTCCCAAATAACATCCCACATATATGTTTCCTTAATAAGTCTACGCCCCTCTAAAAGAAGATTAATCAAGAAAATATTCTTTATTTTCTAATTATGTCTGTTGACTAACATAGTCACTCATTTTCAAAATAGAGGATCTTTACCTGAACAATCATCTGATAAAAAAGTGTCAACACTGTGCAGACGGAAGTCCTTGCTAATGAGATTCTTGGTGTTGAGACAGCCTGAGCCCAGGGAAGTTTTCCCTGTCAGTCATTGGAAGCTTGCCCTGCCCCCGCGCTTTGTGAAATGCAGCCCAGAGCATCCACTGGGCTCTGGCTGCCCGACAGTTTGGATCAATTGGATCAATTGACCTTTAATGGCTTTTATTGTTTACACTGTCCTTTAAAGTATCCACCATCTTTTTTTTTAACTGTAGTCTTGGGATCTTTCCAGCCCTAGACAGGTGGGAGGCCTCTCGGTCTCCAGACGACTCCTCTCAGAGCTCAGAGGTGGGGGTGAAAGTCCTGGAGTCAGGGAGAAGAACAGAGCAGACATTTTCTCCCTCTTTCTGATGCTGCTGATGGGGAGGAACCTCTCCATATCTTTTGCGTTTGGGCAGACCTCTGTCTCTTTATTCCCCAGTGGCAAGGTCATAACTCTAAATTGAAGAAAACTAAAATATATACGCCAGCTAAGAACCATAGCCCATTCTCCACACCTGCTATCCATCCCTCCCCCAATATCGTAAGGAGGAAGGAACTTTTATTTGACTTTTGTTCCTGAATAGTCCACACACCCTGACCTCTGAGTCTTGGGGGGTCATGCTGTTCTTTCTAAATTCCTGGGGGCCCAAGGCCACTGAACCGCAACAAAGAATAACTCTAGCTCACAGGGAGGCAGAAATCAGAACAAAGTGCTATCCAGAATTTTTCTTCAGTGCACCTGGCATACCAAATCCGTCACAACCTTGAAGAATATCAAGTTGGAATATTGACCTCAATACTGTTTTGTTGTTGTTGCTTTTTGAGACAGGGTCTTGCTCTGTTGCCCTGGCTAGAATGCAGTGTAGTCATCACAACTCACTGCAACCTCAAACTCCTGGGCTCAAGCGATCCTCCTGCCTCAGCCTCCTGAGTAGCTGGGACTACAGGTATATGCCCCCCACTCCTGGGTAGTTTTTCTTATTTTTTGTAGATATTGTTAAGGAGGGACCAAATCTGCAGGTTGCAGATACAGGCAAGGAGGGTGGTTCCTAGGGGTGGAGATGGGGGGTCAAGGGGAGGGAAAGGACTGTAAGAAAATGTAGCTAACAACTGCAAAGAGCAGGAACTTGAGGTTTTGAGGCATACACACCTGAGCAGCTGCAACTTTGTTATAAGAACACCCATCAGTCATGTGCATCAATCATCTGGTAACATCCCACACCTCCCCTAAGTCCTCGCCTGGACCAGGCCAATAAAAGGAAACCACTCGGGAGTCCTCAACATCTTTCTCCACTGGTGGAGACTGACCCATTCTTCTCTGGAACATACTCTTGCTTTGCATAGCTCCTTTCTTTTCTGCAATAAAAGGTGTTAATGTGGAATTGCTTCCTGTCCTCACACTGGCCCTGCTTGTGAATTTTCCAAGTAAGGAGCCAAAGAACCAGAATGACAGTCTGCCAAGAGGACAGACCTGAAAAGATTGGATCTCCCTCTTGCTCATGCTGGTCTCAAACTCCTGGCCTCAAGCATTCCTCCCTCTTTGGCCTTCCAAAGTGCTAGGATTACAGGTATGAGTCACCATGCCCGGCCTCGTCGCAGTTTTTAATATAAGCAAATATATGACAGGAGGATAGCAAATGTCATAAATACTGTTCCCATTTTTATCTTAAACCACAGCTTCCTTCAAAGAAGGATGGCCTCCTGTTGAGACAGAACTAACTTCCTTCTTTCCTTCCCCTCTACCCTCCCTCCTTCCTTCCTTCTTTTCTTTCTTTTCCTCTCCTCTCCTCTCCTCTCCTTTCCTTTCCTTCTCTTCCTTTTTTCTCCAAAGAGCATTCAGTGTGTAAGTCTTAGTGTCCCAGTTTATGAATGTCTAACACATTATACTCATTTTGTTTTGAGGGCATCCTTCAGGGAAAATATCTTTCCTTCTCTCAGTTCCCCCAAATTCCTCTCTCCCCTAAGTGAGTACATTTTCCATTCTGCCTCTCAGCTTAATCCTCCCTCCCCCAATTTCGTTTTCCCTGAGATCTTAGAGACCCATAGGTTGCCTTCAATATTTATTTTTCCTCTCGTCCTAAATATGGTGGCTGCAAATACATAAACACTCCCCAGTCAGGTAGGTGCCTCCAAATGAAACCTACTCTAGAAGGTTGGCGATTATTTCATGCTAGTCAGTCCCACCACAATGGCTTCTCTTAAACTATGGTCACATATCGCACCCTCCAGGGCGTTTTAAAGCAAGTGACAGATGTAGCTAAGATCTGGCAGGCTCTGAAACTACAGCTTTCAGTGGCCAAAAGTTTAGTTGTAAAGATCCCAAATATTGCAATAATTGTTTCCGCCTAGATCCTTAGATTTTGGAAAATAAATCCCCTGTGTTCTAAAGCTTTCAGTTTCTCTCCTCTCTATTATGAGGGGAAATGTGATAAAGATAAGACAGGCTTGGCTATTCAGTGGGTTGAGTAGTAATTCTAAAAAAGATATAGCTAAGCTCTAACCCTCAGTATCTGAGAATGTGAATTTATTTGGAAATATGGTCTTTGCAGATGTAATTACGTTAAGAATCTCAAGTCAAGGTCATCTTGGATTTAGGATTCACCCTAAATCCAATGACAAGTATATTTATAAGAAGAGAGGAAGGCAGAAAAAGACATAAGGGAGAAGAACATATGAAGACAGGGGTAGGTGTTGGAGTGATAAGACTATAAGCCAAGCTGTTCTAAAGTTAGAGCTTCCAGAATGAACCAGGGGCGGGAAAACTGTAGCCTTCTAAGTCCTTAAATGTGGCCTTGTGACTGAATCCAAATTTTACAGAACAAATCCTTTTGTTTTTATTAATATATTTTTATTCATCTTTTATATTTTTATTTTATTTTTAAAATGAATGTATTTAAAATCAAAGAATAAAATAAGTTTCAGTGAAATAATGCTCCCAGATTGACTGGTACAAGTAGAACAATAGTAAGCCATAAGAGCTAAATTGATAGCTGCTACACGATTTAGTTCTAACTTCCCTGCCTGACTGGCACCACTATCGCATGAGGCTGGTTGGCGAGTTTATGGGGGTCGAGTACACCAGTCTGTTATCAGCTTTTAATAACGGTGCACTGCGTTTTAGTTTGAAGTGGAATTTGTGAATAGTTGCACAGCTCAACAATATTTTTTATTCTGTCTGCTTGACAGCCCATAATGTCAAAGAAGTCTGAGAGAATGCTGAAGGAAGAAAACAGATTTTTTTAAATGAGGATTGGAAATTGCAATATTATCTTGCTTTTGCTAAAGATAAGATGATTTGCTTGCTTTGTGATACTGCAATATCAACATTAAACAAATTCAATGCTCATAAGCATTGTAATACTCATAAGAACCACAAATATTTTAAATTAGTGGAAAGGTGTGAAAGGTTGTATTGCAGAAACTAAAAGATGAAAAGCAAAAGAAAAGATAATTCTTTTAAACAGCAATAAGATCTGGAAATAATGCCATTGAAGCAACTTATGAAGTAGCTTATATACTAGGGAAAAAAGGGAGGCCATTTAGTGATGTGGAAATTGTGAAAGAATGCATTGTTGAAGCTGTAGGATGCTTAGACTCAGATAACATTTCGAAGTACAAACAACTGCTTCTTTCAAGGAGAACCGTAACTCATCAGCAGCATGAATTAGCCTTCAACTTAACAGAACAACTTTATGCAATACTTCAAAAGGAAAATATATGTTATTCAATTGCTTTGGATGAATCAACTGATACTACTGACTCGGTGAAGGTTTTATACTTCATTCAGGTCATAATAGAAGATTTTCTTTACTACCAAGAGTTACTTGTGTTGGGATGCTTATGAAAAGAACACAGGGAATGGATATCTTCAACAACTTTCAAGATAAATGTTTCAAGTTGGACTGAATTTGGTAAATTTAGTGAGTGTCTATACAGATGGTGCACCTTCCATGATAGGAAAACATGAAGGGTTTATTGCACAGATAAAAAAAATTATTGACAGATCCAGATGCTCTCATTTCTTGTCATTGTATTTTGTATCAGCAAAACCTCTCTGCTAAAGTTACCATTTTAAATAACACTTTGCAAAAAGTTATAAGTATTGTTAACTATATTCATGCAAATGGAACATGGTGTTTGTCAGTTTTGTAACATGTTGAAGTTGAACGATGAAGTATTCAGTGTGGATTTACGATATCATTCTAAAGTGCATTGGCTATTGCAGGGACAGGTGTTAGCCAAGATTTTATCTCTGTGAGAACAGATAGTTAAATTTTAGGAAGAACAAAATCAGCAATGTGATTATTGAAAGAAAATTTCTATAGAAATGCAGCATTTCTTTGTGAGATCATGTCAAACCAAAACAACTTAAATATTTCTTTGCAAGGTAAAATTAAGTCTAGGCTGGGTGTGATGGCTCACCCCTGTAATCCTAGCACTCTGGGAGGCTGGGGCAGAAGGACTGCTTGAGCCCAGGAGTTCAAGACCAACCTGGGCAATAGTGAGACCCTGTCTTTATAAAAAATAAAAAAAATTTTGCTATATGTGGTGGTGTGCGCCTAGAGTCCCAGCTACTTGGGAGTCTGAGGAGGATCTCTTGGGCCCAACAGTTTGAAGTTGCAGTGAGCTATGATGACACTACTCTACTTGGGGCAATGGAGTGAGATTCTGTCTCAAAAAACAAACAAAAAAACCCCCCCAAAAACAAAACACCAGAAAAACAAAACTAAGTCTATATATGATACATGACAAAACATCCAAGCATTTTGGACAAAATCTATCTCTTTTCAAAACACTTCTTCAAAAGGAGATTTCAGATGAACATTTTCTGTAGTTAGCAAAGGTCATTGATGGGCAGGATGATATTATTATATGCAAATCACTTAAAGAATACACAGTTGTTACAGAAGTATTAATTGAGGAATACAATGAAAGGTTCACTGACTTTGAGAACCATGACATCACACTCAAATTAGCATTTCAGCCTCACCTAGTTGATATCACTAAGGCACCTAAAGAGATAAAGATGGAATTGATTGAACTCTCAGTAGATGACATTTTAAAGTCATTGTTTGATGCTAAGAAAAATCCAATTGAAATATGGAAAAACACAGTAAAATATCCACGCCTTCAGAAACATGCCTAAAAAATACTTTCTTGATTTTCAACCACTGATTGCTGCGAATCTACATTCTCCTACCTAACTCAAATCAAGATGCCCTTAAGGACACAAATGACTGATACTCATCTAGAGGATCAGCTGAAACTGCAGACCTCCATGCTGCAACCAAATATCCAAATACTTTTCAACAAAAACCAGACAAAATGAAGTCATTAAAAGATTAGTTAACTTTAAAATTAACAAATAGCTTTCATTTTTTGAAATTATTAAGTACATAGTAGTTAGATGTTTACAAAATAATGTACGTTTTTAAATATATCTAATTGAAGTTTCTTGAATGCAGCTTTATTTGCTTATAGTTAAATTAATGTAGCCTTCTAACATGAAAATTTTCCCCACCCCCGGACCAAACTTGTTAACACCTGATTTTAGACTTCTCCCCTCTATAACTAGGAGAGAATAAATTTCTGTTGTTTTAAGCTTCTTAGTTTGTGATAATTTGTTGTGGCAGGCCTTGGAAACTAATACAGTGTCAATCTCAATTAATAGGGAGACTTTCTTTCTAGTGTATGAGCTATGTTTCTGACAATGGATCTACTTGCTTCTGAAGACCAGAGTACCATGATCATCACACCACTACCAATGCCTAATCCATGCCCTGTCTGGATGGGAAGGATTGCTTTTCCCTGGGATCACTCCTTTTGGGATAGTGGTGTGACTTGTAGTGGCACACATGTGGCCAAATTCATCAATTAGGTTTGGACATGGCAGATTTTACGAACTGATCCATGCTATACTGTTATTTGTGCCCATGTTTAATAGGTGTAAATAGATTTTAGCTCTCTGAACGACCGTGTCATATATTTTGTCCTCCCCTGCCCCTCATAGCCCCTGACACGATGCTTTCAGAGAGCGGGTGCTCAGTGGGGTGTGAGACACATATGACCGAGCTCTCCAGTGTTGAACAGTGGTGCTGCAAGGGGGAGAATGCTTTCAGTGGGTCCAAAGAAGCAGGAGTGGGAAAGTAAACAACGAGGTCAAACTTATGCCATGTGTTCAATCCCCTAGTGACCCCTTTAGGAAGCTGGGGTGGAAGACAAAAACCAGATCCAGAGATGAGCGTTGTCAGTCCTTGCTTTGGGACCCCCACCTCTGCCCTCCCCGGTTCCGCAGACCTGTCTTCAGTCATGGCCTCCAGCCTGGCTCCGTTTCCTAGCCTACACTGAGCCTCTGCTGAGACAATCCCTTTTGTACCTTTTTCTGTCCTTGTACCACTCTCTTTCCTCTTTCAAAATCCTCGCTGTGGCATCTGCACAGGTTTCTGGCCTGGCTCTCCTGAGACTCATCTTGAGCCCGGGTGCTCTCACTTCCTGCCTTAGTTCCTTGCCCAGCTATTCGCTGGCCCCCCTTCACCCTGTCCCTGATCTCCAACCAGCTTTGTGTAGCTAGAATCCTGGGGCAATGACGCCTGCTCACCAGGGTCCTGGTCCGCTGGTGGCTTCTTGGTTGGAGGCGCTAATACTGACAAACTCCAGAAACGGGGTTGGGAAACTTGGGGCCCTTTGGACAATGAGGGACTTGATCTTGTCTGCTCCAGGGTCAGCATTTGAGGTCAATCAGCTCTCCTCAGACCATCTCCAATCCCAGTGGAGGAATCGTTGTGGAGACCCGGGTTCCTCTTTCCCACGCCAACACTGTGTTTTTGGCTGTCCTTCTTCTATGTTGCCAAAGCCTCCCCAAGTTATACTAAGCATTGAAATATTGAAAAGCGTGGAAAACACTGATGAGAAAAGGATAAAAAGTGGTTCAGGTACTGATTTACAGTGCTGTAGAGCTAAGTGGGTGTTGCTCAATGTGAACATGTTGAATAATGAATAGGAGAAATTAATCATTAGTTAATATCCCACTGGCAATAAAAAGAAGTAAGGCTTAATAGCTGTGGTTAAATACCGCTATTCAATAAGAAATGTTAAAGATGATATGGAAGTGTGGTTTGAGGACGTCCAAAGGGAGAGTGCATTTTTCTTGGCGCACTCACCCTTTATGTGAGCAGTGGGAAATGGGAGTGACGCTGAATGAGTCCGAAGGGAAGAGGAGTAATCGGCATCACAGGTGCACAATGCTCAGCTCACAGCAAAGCCAAACAATGGGTGTCGGAGGAAGGCAAGTTTCCAACAGCCTTGCAAAGTGAGGACTCAGTATTAGAAAAGATTTAAAATTGGTAGGCAATCAGCAGAGAACGAATGCTGTGAATGGATTTATATAATGAATCCAAGAAGATCAGGAGAAGAGGGCAGAGAAAGAAAAACTTCCTTCAGCTCCATCATTGTAAGTTTAGGAACCAAACGCATTTGTCTGAGAAAGTTGGCTGAGGGTTCGGGGAGGGAGGTCTTTTGTTGAGAAGTGAGAAGCCTTTATAATGGAGATGTGTTAACAGGACTTAGTACTTGTGAGCTAATTTATGAATCTCAGAATTGTCTGGCTTACCTGCACCAACGCTATCTCCAGATATTCATGAAGCTCTTGCTAAACTCATGGCCCCATACTGGGAATTTGCTTGAGGGACTACAGCTGCAGGGAAGGATGTAATACTTCAGATGGAAAATTAGCATAGAAGGAGCAGGCTTGGTGAGCAAGAAGGTAACAGATGTAACAGAAACTAGTCTGAAGAAAATAGATGGAAAATAGAATAAGGCAAACTTTTTCTCAAAATGCTGGTGGGAAGAGAAATTGGTAGCAAAATTTCTGGCCAATTATTTTGTAAAATTTATAGAATCGTAAAAAAAAATAGCCCATTTAACCTACTAATTCTATTTTTTCCAGAATATGTCCTAAATATAATTTGAGCAATTATTTACATATAAATTATAAGGACAAGTATTATGTGAAAACATGTTTCACAGTATTGTTTTAATAAAACAAGAGGTACTAGAAGGGATAATGTTTGTAAAAATAAAAATTTATGATGTTAAAAAATTATTTATGGAACAAAACTTTGAAAATGTTTAGACATTGGTTTTTGTTCTTAAGTGCTGTGTCCTTAAGTGGAGACTTGAAACATTTAGACTTGGCTCATTTTAATACTAAAATTAAAGCAACCAGGTAGTAAAGTATAGCCAGGTTTTCTACATTTCCCAGCTCCCAGTTTTTCCATTCACAATGTGAATGGTGTGTATATCCATTAGGGTGCAATGAGAAAAAAAACAAAAAACAAAAGAACTAGTAGGGGGTATACATGAACAGATTTATTGCAAAAAAATTGTCTTACTCAATTGCAGGGCAGGTTAGACGAGTCCAAAATCTATAGGGCAAGCCATCAAGACGGGCACGCTGGAACTTTGGTATGAGTTGAAACGGCTGTGCACAGCAGAATTTCTTCTCTTTCTGGGAAGCCTCAGCTCTGCTCTTAAGGCCTTTAGACACATTGAATCTGGCCCACCTGGGTTTTCTAGGTCCATCTTTGTTACTTGAAGTCAACTGATTATGGACTTTCATCACATCTACAAATCACCTTCACAGAACATCCAGATGAGTGTTTGATCAAATAGTTGAGGCTTTAGCCTAATCAAGTTGACAAGTAAAACTGAACATAATAGTGCCCATTGTAATGGCAACCCCTAGACTCACGCAAGTATCTGGTCACCCTTCTGTCATATCCTGGTAACAGTGACGAGAAAATTGTGAATCTGAGAGATTATAAAGGACAGTGATTGTGGCTTATAGACCCTAAGATGACCCTAAGGGATTCCTACCTCTGGCAGTCACACTCTTAGAGTCTCCTCCTCTTTAGTGTAGGTGGGACCTGTGAGTTACATCTAACCACTAGAATATAATGAAGATAATGGGATGTCATGTTACATTAAGTAAGACTCCATCTTAATAGCTGGTTCACTCTAGAATCTCACTCTCCTTGTGGGCTTTGAAGAACGAGGTACCACAAATCCTATAGCTATGAGAAAATTAACTTCACTAACAATTTGAGTGGCTTGAGGCTAGACCCTTCCCCAGTCAAGTCTCCAGGTGAGAATCCAACCCTGGCTGACACCTGGATTGAAGCTTTCAGAGGACCCAGCTGAGGCCATGTCTGGACTTCTGATTCACCGGAACTGTGAGATAATATACGTGTGTTGTTTTAGGCCATTAAGTTGTGGTAATTTGTTATACAATATAGGAATAGAAAACTAACACAGTGGCATTTGAATCCATCCTGTCTGGCCCTGTGCTTTGGGCTTTCTCTACCAAGCTACACTGTATCAGACAGAATCCAGCTATACTGCACTGCTTTGGATGAAGGTGCTCAGGGTCACATGCAGACAGCCAAGGACACAGTGCCTGCTATCAATGGAATGCTGAATTGGAAATATTCTTCCATTGAAAATTTGAGCAAACTGACTGAGGGATTTGTGACAAACCTGAGAGTGAGAGTTAAAGTGATTCTGCAGAAGCAGTTGCAGTAAATGGTGTTAAAGATGACCAGAAGGCAAAGAAGGCAGAGGAAGATCAAGATAAATGATCTTGTTCCACAGCACAGGGACCTTTGGAAAATGAGAAAAGGATAGTTTTTATGGACTAGAGGGAGATAAGTTAGATTAAATCAGGGAGAAAATGATGAGGTGTTCGGTTTAATGTCCATAAGAATGCAGACACTGGAAGTTTCAGGAAACTGATACTGGAGACTTAATATAGCTTTTATTTATAAATCATACCTTTTTATAAAATAGAATATTAGAAAATACAATACAATTGTGATTACTTGAATTCTTTTCATTGAACTTAAGCCAATGGAAAATCACACAATTTTGT